>JAWZYV010014604.1:0-62576 GCA_038373885.1 Cheiracanthium punctorium | reverse complement strand
ATTCATTAAAAACTGTTCTTAAAAACAACAAAAAAAAATTTTAAAACTAAAAAAATTAAAAAAGGTCTCAACAAACAAGAAAACCCCCCCCTCCCCGTCAAAAAAAAACAAAAAAAAGGTTTTTCAAAAAAAGTCTTACATAACTATGATTTTTCCCTTTTTTTATTTTTTGATTTTCCACCCCCAAAATAGTTTTTAAAAAAATTATTGTTAAAGTTTTCTTTTTTGTGTAAACTTTCTTATTAACAAATCTCCATCAACTGAATGATCAAAAAGTACGTCATCATCTTTATATAATACGCAAATGTTCCCGGTAAAAAAATCGCGTAATTCTACGCTGCGAACGGCAACAGCTAGATGTAAACATTAGGAAAATAAATGAAACGATGCGAAAAAAACCCAAAATAACATTTAAATGACGTCAAAAGGAGCAAGCAATGTCACGCAGTATCTAGATTACAAAAAAAAAAATAATGGTACACAAAAATGAAAAATTTTTTCGGACTTTTTCACAGGCTTTAAAATATAGAATTTTTCAATACTTTGCTATTAATAAACCATCTAAAAAATGTTCACCATGCATTGGGGCTAAAGCACAATTTTAAGCCATTTTCTGTTTCAAATCGGGGTTTTTGATGAAACCCAAAAAAGTGTAGCAAACCCCTAAACCCAAAAATTTAATGACAAATACGTTAAAAAAAAGAAAAATGATTTTTTTATTAAATGAGCCCGGGGAAATTTAGTCAACACGCACTCAGTATAAAGAACAACAAGGTAGGGGGGGGGGCTAGTTTATAATATTGTTATTAAAAATATTTCCCAGTAATTTTTTTTTCCCTTTTTTTTTTTTAGGTTTTAGAAATTTTATTGAAGGCATCCCTTAGTGAAATATAGAAAATTGGGAAAATGCATTAGAAGAACTTTCATGCAAAAAAAAATATCTATTTAATTCAATACTTTTTCTTTTTGACTCGTGGGGAGCATTATAAGAAATAAGAAACTAGCGGAGGAATTGATAATTTAAACCGGAATGTTAATTTTTTTAAGTCCATTGTTGACCATTTCTTCTTTCTTTTTCAGGAATAGTTGTATTGTTTATACATATATTTCTGATTTTAAACTATTCTTAAAATTCTAAATTATTTCTAACAAAAATTTTTTTTGAAAAGAACTGTATTTTGAATAGTTGTATCTCTTTGAATGGATCTTCTACGTTTACGTGGGCTTTTTCAAATGTTAAGTACTGGAAACTAACGCTACAAATAATTGTAAAACGTCAATCAACTTATTAAGAAATCTTTAATGCAGATTTAATTTCTTTTAGTTTCTTTCTTTATTGAATTAAATAAATATTTCCTATTTGAATTGTACAGGTGGAACAGCCAGAACCTTTTCATGGGGGGGTGTGAACCCCCCTTATCCCCTCCCTAGGCTACGGCGCCTGGTACTGTAAAATCTTTGTTGAATGGTGGTAGACCTAAATGCAATAAAATTTACGAGCAATGATTAATCTGTTTCCGCGAGTAAGATTTTTGAACTAGATGAAAGTGTTTTGTGATTGCGCATAGAAATCTGGAATGGGTTTTTGATCAATTGGAAAGGGTAGTTATTCTACGTTATAATTTTTCTTCTTCTGGAATTTTTTATAGTATTAACTACTATAATTATTATATGTTAACTGCTGAATTTTTTTCTTAAAAACCGGCAAGTAAAAAATTTAAAGTAGTGCAGTGTATTTAGAGCAATTGAGTAAGAGTTTAATTGGTTGTGGTGTAGAGTTTGAACTGGGTGTTTTGTAGCTGATGTGACGTGGTTATTCGACGTTGCTGGACGCCTTATAGTTGTCGACGATTGCAAAAAAAAGGCGAGGTATTTCCTAAGTTTTGAGTTTCTTTGTTGTGAGTGTGTAGGAGCAACGCGTAAACCATATATAAATATATAATAATCTGTTTTTGATCAGGAGATGGTTCTTACATGAAATGTCAATCTCCATTGCTTAGTTTAATATAAAATCAAAACCCCCAACGCATTAACGTTTGAAGCCCTCTGTAGCACCAAAGAGATAAGTCAAACTCTATTGCATTTTTAAATATTTATTTTTAAAAAAGTTAAACCAGCTTTTTCTTTAAAAGCGGTTTAATCGGAATGGTAGTTAATGTTTTTATGTAGGACGTATACAAATAATGTTTATAATTTTTATATGTCAAGCTTTAAAAAGCTCGCTTATAAGCTGTCTTATATTGTTACTTAAATTGGTTTCCTTACATGACGAGTTCTTCTAAATCCTTTAAAACTATATCCAGCTTTCCACGTTGACCAAATTTTCAAGTCTTCATACTCCATGCAATTAAATGTAACAATACTCCTATAAATAAAAGGTCAAACCTAACTTTTAAACTACTTTAATTTAGGTGTTTTTAAAAGAAATGTATTATGTGGTCAATAAACTTTGGAGTTGGCGGATTTAATTACTAGTATGTATAAATTATATATATAATATATTATATATATATATATATATATATTAACCTGACAATAAGTTTAATTTTTCTCTATCTTTTTTTCTGCAGTTACTGTGTTTACCCTGAAATTCCAGAATATAATTAATTTATGTATCATATGGTTTTTCTATAACATATTATTGTTCAACCTTTTTAAGCTGTAGTGCTTAGAAGCAGATCGATTCGATAGTTTGTTATAGGCATAACTTTTTGGGGATAATTTAAAAGAAATATAAACAGACAATTATTCATATTACAGGTTTGCCTTCCCAGGTTCAACCAGTTCAACTCTCGATTCGGGCTTGGCTGTTCATTCATCTGTCGCTTCATTAGAGGGTAACACTTACCTGCCTAATGATTGCCGCAATGATAAAATGGCTAACACTTCGGGTCGTTTTGTAGGGCCGCATAGGCGTACCCACGTGAGGGGGCTATGGGGCTCAACCACCCCCCCTTAAAGGTGGAAAGTTAGTAATTGTAAAGCTTTAAAAAAATGAAAATGCCACTGATTGAATTAATTTTTTTAATTGTCTTCAAATTATTTCTAAAAGTCCTTTTTTTACCGAAAAAGACGCTTGTTTTTCTAAATAAATATTTACAGTAATTATTTATGAAACACTGTTAAACTCGGTTACAACGTCACTGAAAAGATCAGATAATTATTTGGGAGCGTGACATTGCTTGTGGCTTTGTGTTCTATGGGCCAGTCAAGTGGTACAGAATATTTTGACGATAAAAGAGAGTTGTAACTAATAATCGAGGTCACCCATAACCGAGTTCAGCAGTATTTGTAGCCCCAGCCTCCCTAAACTAAAATCGTGGGTGCGCCACTGTGGCGAATACCAATACGGAAAGTGTCCGCACTATACGGAAATGCAGTTTGAAGAACAATTATTTCCATTGTAATTAATGTTAGTTCCTTTTGTTAAAAACATCTGATGTGGACACCACAGTTTACTTTCTTTTTCGCCTATTACAGTATATAAACTTCTGAAGCACTTTGTTAAACAGACGCGTATCAGGAAAATTTTGCGTGGGGGTCGTTGGCGGGGGGGGGATACGAACTTATATGTGTATAAATATACGGAATTTCTCCACGACATAAATCTTGTGATCAGTAATCCGAAAATTTCGGAGGGGGGGGGGGATAAACTCCCTATATCCACCCCCGGCTACGCTCTTGTCATTAAAATTTATTTAATCTGAAATTGATTACGGTAATTTCAATAATATTAAGGTTTGATAGTTTCTATCCAAATGAAAGAGATATGGCCGAGTTGAGCTCCTTTTTAGAAATTTATTCAGGGCCCAAATTTGGCGATATGTTTGGCCAAAATCTCGGCAACAGTAAGCGAGATTTTGAACAGGGCCAAGACATCAACTGTCCATATACTATTTTATCAATATTAAACAGTCGTTTTTATCTTTACAATATAGAGAATTTGCTAGATGAGACTAAGCTTTGCAGCCGTTTTGAGAGACAAACCTGTTTTTCTTCTCGCGTTAGTGGCTACATTGAACATGATTTACGATAACGAGTTTTAGTGCTATACGTGATTTTTTATAACCAATTTTTGTTATAACTATGGATCCATGAACAACCAAATAATCTAACCAGTATTAAGCATGACCTCGTTTCATTTATCAAAAGTGTTAGCCCTAATCTCAGTAAAATGAATTCAAGTTTGACTCATCCGATGGTATCTTCTTGTTCATGCTTGACAAACCACAAAATCCGCCTTCTTTCTTTCTTTTCGATGGAAACATATCATTAATGGTTCAAAATAGCAGTGTTAAGTTTCTAGTTCCAGAATGCCAGATTTAGAATATGCTTCTATTTTGATGGAAAACTACTTAAGAGATTTGCCTAAGGTATTAAGTAGAACCTCGAATCATCGTTTTCAAGGGGTGCGTAGGAAAAAACGATGAATGCGGGAAAACCCCAAATGCGGGTTCAAGTCAAAATACGAAGAAAGCAATCTTTACACGCAATGACTGTATATCAACAAATGCTAATTTGTTACAAAATTCCCTAACAAATAAATCGAAGATGCAAATTAATTGATACTTATTTTAAAAAATTAGTAATTTTATGTGGGGTTATTCATCATTTTTTAAATTAAACAGTAAATTTTTCAAGATTTACAATATTTTTCTGGAACTTTCATGTGATTTTATGTTTGTATAAAAAAGTTCATACAGTTCTAAATAATTAACAAAAAAATTACCAACTCGATATCTTTTCCTTTTTTTTAATACATAGAGTTTGAAAATATGAATTTCAATCTGAAACAGTTCATAATTTTCTAAAGAGTATCTCATGTATCAGAAAGAAAATTTATGTACATTAACTGCTATTTCACAGATAATGTATTTTATATATTTAAGTTTATTTTAATTTTTGAGAACGATTATATACGAATCCCAATACAGAAATATTTTGCATAAAAAACAAACGAAAATAATTCTGATTAAATGGAAGGGGGAGAGTGTTTAAAATACTCTGCAGGGTGATTCCACGGTAACTTATGCTACATTTTTTAATCGCATTTTTAAGCATGGTGTAATAATAAAAAATGCATTTATTTTCTTACAACAAAATTCATTCTGAAAATTTACAAATTATTTTCTTTTTCTTTTCAGTAAATCATTAAAAAATCTTATAACTAATTAATTTTTTGAAATATTAATTAAAATTGCTTGGTAACTCGTGCTACCAAAGAAAAAGACATTGAAATATGGGCAGAAATGTCAGAGTTGTGTTTCTGCTAAAATTTTACTTCTTAAGTGCTATAATCTTTATGAGAGTTTGTATGTACCTCTCTTATTATAAAAATCATTTAGTTTTGTATATAAAATTGGTTTAAGTGTACAGTAGCTCATGATACACAACTGGGTAACTCATTCTTACAACATAGATGTCTGACTCTCTAATGTCTGACATTGAAGTGTTCCCATTCTGATAAAAAGAAACTTTACACAAAATAAACTATTTCCAACTCAGCTTCAACAGTTCGGAATAATTTCTCACACAATTTATTTAATTTTTTATGGTCATGTTCATGTTCATATGGAATTGCCCTGCATGAGTAAAGAGTAAATCAAGTGCAAGTTTAAAAATAAATCAACAAATGACAAATTGAAAACTTTTTCTCATTTCTAAATTGGTAGTAAAATAGCTAAATATATTTTTCCTTTGGAAATTATTTTAAAACAATGAGGTTGCGTTTTACAGCTTTTAAACTACTGTTTCAGTGTGAAATACCAAATCAAAAATGTAATCATTTTAGGTGTGGCGTTACTGTTTTTATTGATATTTTAGATTTGAAAAAGGGGTACTTTACTTACCATTTTCTGGATAGCTTTTTCAAGAATATTCGAAATGTACATAGGCCTTCTGTAGTCTGGCCAAGAACATTTTAGCCACAAGCATTCTTTCTTTTCTCTGATAGGAATATTATATAATCTCCTAAACGTAAAAGTATTACATAAAATATAAATTACTCAAGTTTTAAACTTGATTTTCAAATTAAAAGCTTATTTTTGTTTCACATTTCTCTAACAAGCGGTTAAATACTTACTGCGAAATTGAGAATTTAAACAAATGAACTATTAAAGAAATCGGTGAGAAATTTTCATAACAGTACTGATTATATTTGCACAACAGTACTGATTTAAATATCTAGACAAAATAATAAATTTTGATTTCTTCATAATTGACAAAACGACATCAAAGCCAATTTAATAATACAGTGGAACCCCGATCTATCGTTCCCGCATTCATCGTTTCTCGTATTGATCGTTTTATTTCTATGGTCCCTGCATAAGTTATATTCAAATAACTTTATCAAAACCCGCATATATCGTTCTTCAAAAAATGGTTTTCCCGCGTTCATGGTTGTAAAATTTTTCTTCTACCGAAATGAAATTTAAGGTCAAATGGGATCAATTTGGCATACAAATTTAATTACTTCCTGATATGATTTCTTGGGTTGATGATGAGTTCTTACATCTAGCAGGTATGAGTATGGTGAGAAATTGAAGTTTGTGTTTCGATTGATATAGAAGAAGCAACGTGCAGTATCCTGAGAATGGAAGAAATGTGAGGTGATGAAAAAAAATGAAAATAATGGCGAAGAAGCTGAGAATAATATTCATGCCAATGAGACTGAGCCAACACTAGTGCAGTAGACAGAAATTGTATTAACTTTTATATACAAACATGAAATCACATAAAAAGACAAGAAAAGTACTGTAAATCTTAGAAAATTTTCGTTTAATTAAAAAATGAAAAAGCCAATGTAAAACTGAATTTTTAAAAGTAAGGATCGATTAATTTTCTACACCCTTCAAATTGTTTCTTGTTTCTTTTACAGTTTGGTAACAAATTTAGTATTTTTGGTAAACTGTATACGTCGTGGGCATTCATAAACATTGTTTTCTTCGTATTTTGACTTTAATCCGCATTCGTCGCTTTCCCGCATGTATCGTTTTTTAATAAGCACCCCTTGGAAAACAATAGATCGAGGTTCTACTGTATTATGAAAACTACTTACCAAAAAGCATTATATATAGAGAGAGATAGATATATACTTTATATTCCAATCATATCTTTGAATATAGTAGCTGATGTTTACCGGATCGTTTACAAGCCAGTTGAAATAAAATAACAAACATAACTAATCATTGTGATGAAAAAAAAAATTAAATAAACTGTAAATTTACTACCTAGGGATGGACGCGAGACGAGACAGACATTTACAGCTTTTTTGCGAGACGAGACATATAGAGTATTTTTAACATTACGAAATATTGATTTTGCGAGACGCGACAAAGCTTTTGGGCTGTTTTGCGAGACGCCTATTTTTCGTCTCGCGTCCTTAATACCTGATTAAAACACAGAATAACTTACTTTAAAGGGTAAAAACTTAAAATGAATGAATTTTATAATACAGCTCAGAAAAAAAAATAAATAAATAAAACTATCGGTAACTGATCGATACCCAAAATTTCACTTTCACTCAATGACATTCGGTTTCAGTTTTGGAAATCTAATGTTGGAAAAAAAAAAAAAAAAGACGATAACCTCTGTAGTACAAAAAAGCTTCTAAATTCCACCAGAGAATAATTTAAAGCATTCTAAATTTAAAAGCCATTATGGTCATTAGAGATGATTCAAAGGGCTCTCCTAAGCACTTCTATATCATGTTACGAGGCTTTGTCTGACATATTTTACATTAATGACCAGTTTGATAAAAATTAACTGCGCCAGAGGCGAACACTCGTTCCTCACTGTGGAAGTTTCATCTAGCATTACAGCTGTAAATAAGTCACACACTCGAAAATACGCCTACTTAATAACAGCAATCAGCTTCTAGATGGCCGTTCATCATTGAGAACTCGCAGAATATGAAATAAGAGCATGAAAGCGTAACGCTAGGGATTTAACTTTTATACCGCACATAAGATGATGTAATGAAGGACAAGAAGAAAAGTCCGCGATATATACGGAGAAGGGCACATAAAATTTAAATTGTTTAATGGATTAGCTAGTGATATGCGAGCAATTACCCATCAACTTTCTTTTCTCCTTGATTTTCTTTCATACCAACCGTGTCTGATATAATACGGGAGATCTTAATACTTGGTTTTAATGGTCCATAAAACTTTCGTTTCCTAATTCGTACAATTCATTATTTGAAATGTTGAATTTTTCGCTTTAGAATTTTTGAAGCAAAAAAAAGGGAAAAACCGGGAAAAAAATGGGAGGCAGGAAAAACGCGGTATATCGAGGAGTTGTACTACACAGGAACAACATCCACATAAGGTACCTTACTTATTTTAATCCTTTCAGGCGCCGTGTTTCCGCTCTGGGAACACCAAACTCTGACGTTTTGACTGTTGCTAGTAACGAAGAATAGATTTGATTTCTAGCAAAATAGTTGCGGGTGACATAGCTCCACGAGAATCCTTTACTTTTTAGCACGTCTTTTCCCGTACAAAAAATGGTCACGATTAGTTTTAAACAGCACTGACATCTGCTGAAAAATGGAAGAATGCGAGAACAGCTGGATAGATTGCCCAATGCTGAAAAAAGGGCAGCCCTGGCCATCGCTCGACTTAACTACCAGCAAGATGGCGGACGATCGAAACGTTCATCGCGTGCCACAGATCTGGAGACCCTTTTTTGACGACAGCTGGCTGTGCCGCACAGCCAGCTGTCCAAAAAAGGGTCTCTAGATCAGTGGCACGCGATGAACGTTTCGATCGTCCGCCATCTTGCTGGTAGTTAAGTCGAGCGATGGAAACGGCTGACCTTTTTCAGCATTGGGAAAGGGTTGCGCCTCAAAGGGTTAAGCACGATTCCAATGCAATCAACATACTTTTCAGGATTTAAGAAAGAAAATAAAAACTGATATTTGAGCAGTGTCGCCTGAAATCGTCGAATTGATCACCTCTTCATCTCCTTTTATCTATATCCTTTTATCCATCTCCTAAGTACATTAAAAGGAACATTTAAATCAATGTACATAGTGATGGAATAAATTAAGAAAAATAAATATAAAAGTAATAAACTGAAGAATGTCATTGAATAAAAACAACTGTATTTAGAATAGCACTTTTTTCTACTTACTTTAAATTTAAAATCGTACATAGAACAATATTTTTAATATTTTAAACATAAGTTTTTTTAATAATATGCCAAATATTACATCATTTACTTAATAATTGACTTAATGAATTTCACCTATTAGTTGTTACAGGCGTCATAAAAGAACTGCAGTATACTGGCTGAAGCTCATTTTGATCTGATTCTTGAATGTTTAAGCCTAAGTAGAGAAAAGAAATGTATGGGTAAGGGAAAATATCCTCACCAGTCTGAAAATGTGAAGTATTTTGCATATTAGATAAAGATAATTTTTTATAAAATTATCTTTATTTTATAAATGTATAAATTATGCATTATTTTACAAAATTACAATATTAATGTATGGGGAATAGTTCTTGGAAAATTTTTGCCATTTTTTTAAACAAATTTTGTTCCATTATTATTAATGACCCTTTGCCATTTTGGGGAAACAACCATTATTCTATTGCTGTAGAACTTCTACGTTTCATCTGTTGGCAAAAAACTTAACCAACTGATTTTCACAGCCCCCTTTTGAACTCAATTTTATACTTTTAAAGGACTCACTTCTGCAGCGATTAAAACAAATGAAAATCAGAGGGTGCAAGCAAGGTCAGAGGAACTTCGGTGAATGCATTAAAACTTCCCATAGTAGATCACTCAGTTTCCTCAGGGCCATCAAAGGTGTGTGATTCTTGATGTGTCATGATGGAACACAGCATCCTTTCTATTGATCAATTCTGGCCGTCTTTGTCGAATTACTCACTATAATCTGGTTAATTGTTGACAGTAGATACAGAGCCTGGTTATCGCATAAGCGGGGCAATAAACCGGGGCTCTTGAAGTATAAAGCAGGGATCCGTAACTCAACGTAACAAAATTGTAACGTTATTCGGCCTTGTAACAAAATAATTCGTTATACAATTTTTATATGTACAAATAACTGCTTGATTTTCGTTATGTATTAGTTACGTTACATTTTGTAATTTATTATCGTACCGTAACAAATCTACAGAACGCAAATGAATACGTTATTGCAATAACGTTATTCAGAATAACGTTATTCAAAGGTATACTTATTATAACGTTATTTCGTTTTGTGTTATACTCAGAAACTGAACAAAAAGTAACAGAATGCATTCGGTTACTCATGCTAACGCTTAGTTTATAACGTTAAACTCACCTAACTATTTAATAATGATACAGTATCAATTAGTTATAGAATATAGCATTTCGCTGAATAACGTTTTAAATACGTTAAAGGAACAGAACGATATTTTCATACCGTTATAGCTACATAACTATATGCAATAATATTGGAACATTTCGTTACAAATTATAACATATTGGTGTCAATATATTTAAATACGGTATAAGATCTAACGGTTCAAATAACTTAAAGATTTCTGATCCGAATCAACGGCTTTTCGGACTGAGAGGAGGGTGTAAGATAAGTGTTGCGTGAGAGCCACCCTTACTTATGTTTTGTATGTAGCACACACACGGACATAGGGGCTGTCCAGGAGCAAGGGCTTCGGAAGCATAGGCCAAGGGGATCATTTGCCTCCCCCCAGGATTATTATATGCCGTTTTTTCTCTGCTTTTTAGTTTTTTTCCAATACGATAACCATATGTTGAAACAATCTTTGTCCTCCCCCCACCCCTGTATCGGAAAATTTTGTGCTGACGCCCATGTCCAGGAGTCGCGAGTCAGACAGTATGATAGGGGTATATTGAATAATATAAGGGTATATAAAGGGGTACATACAAAGCCATTGCTAAGGCTTTATTTAAGGAGGGGAGATAAACTGCCAAGTCAAATATCGGTTTTTACCAACTTATTAATTTTTTTATGAACTATATTACCAACTTTTAATTTTGCCAACTGGGTTTGTGTAATTTTGTCAAGCGTATCAGAAATGAATTATGGTTTTCGTTATTTTATTTATTTATTTTTTTTACCAAGTTTGCCAATTAGGAGTCTAATTTTGCCAAGTTTAACAGAATTTTGCGAGTATTAGAGGGTAGACTCCCCCTACCCCACCTCCCCCTTTAGCAAGGGCCCTGTGTACATGATCTTGAAGAAAAACCTTTTTTTCTAATAGTGGGTGCATGAGCTAAATTACTTGAACTTCTAAAGCCGAGATTCCAAAAGGAGTCAATTAAGTTTTCAATGGGTGTATATTATTCCAGGGACATATTGGGGATAGAAAATAACTTTTCGCACTTTTAACAGATTTCTTCTTCTATTTCTGCTTACTTTTTAAATAAAAAATTTAAACATCTCTGGGGCACAGTCAGCTGGGACATGTCACCTTTTTACGGTTGTAAAAACTGTTTTGGATGAAGTGGAAAGTCTCAGCGTTTTGGCTTATCCCGCGGTTGTCAGTCTGACTCTGGAGTTTTGGATATTGAAGAGAAATCTTTTTTTATTATCTGGGTTATTTAATCGTCTAAGCCGAGATTTCAGAGGGTGTCAATGAAAGTTTTAAATGGGCAGAGGTTTCAGGGACGTTTTGAATGCTGAAGATTATTTTTTTGTGTTTTAACTGTTTATTGTTTTCTTTTTCTTTTTTAAATGAAAAAAATAATTTGTTGGTCTATTAATAAAATGAAATTAAGGAAGTCGAAATTAGAGGCGTAGCAATGGATATATATCCCCCTCGACGCCGAAATTTTTAGATCAGTTACCATGAGCTTTTAGATTTTTATGTCTTGCAGAAATTACATTTATTTATTCCCGACACTAATGCATATTTTTACCCCGAATAAATTACCCTCTACATTTCTGGTCAAGGTAGTGAAAAGGTTGGGAATCTGAAGAGAATTTCGACAACATTAATACATTTTAAGAGACATACTGGTTTACGTGTTTAATACCAAAAGTGATATCGTTCTTTTATAATTGCCGACATGAGCCGATCATTCTCGTTACAATTTTTTTCGGAAGGGGGGGGGGATTGGTAATATGAAGTGCTCGAAAATGATACAGCTTGTTCATTAGAAATATGAGTGTCTCACGTTTGAGTACCTCATGCGTGCTTAATCATGTGTACTATGATTCACGTTAACCACAACCAGGGCAATAATTTACTAGTGACAATTCTGGATCCGCGAGTAAAGCTTCAATGAACAAAAGTGAGAAAATTGAGAGTCAAAATAATTTTATTTATGCTCAATCAGTACATATAAGTATTACACGACGCTATTTTCCATTTAAATGTTAACAGTAATGTGTAAGGTATGCATGACACACATTCACTGTTTAGTACAAGGACTAGTTTCTTCATGCTTCGAATCCTCACACTCACTCGTTGTTAGAACTACAGTACGATTAAAATCAAGCATGTTTTTCAGCGTCGACATAATTTGTCTTTGTCTACATGCCTTGCCACGGAGAGGCACTTTTCAGATGTGATTGTCAGATAAAGCGAAGGGGAAGGGGAGAAAAAATGTTGAAAGTCGCACAAGGTTTGCAATTTTTGATAATTGATCGCCAAGTTTGGTGTCAAAAATACGTCTTCAAAACCAAACCAAGCTCTGTGATATCTTCCAAATTAGGCTAGAAACTGGCAAACGCGACAGATTATTACAAAGGAAAAGTATAGTTAGAATATGCCTGGCGAAAATTGTAAAACAGTTTTAGAAGGCGATTTTAATATAGATCTCAATTCCGAAGATGGGTTTTATGGAACAGGAAGACAAATATGGTACACTCATAGATTA
Organism: Cheiracanthium punctorium; assembly: GCA_038373885.1. Lineage (NCBI taxonomy): Eukaryota > Metazoa > Arthropoda > Arachnida > Araneae > Cheiracanthiidae > Cheiracanthium > Cheiracanthium punctorium. The sequence goes on along the minus strand of JAWZYV010014604.1, from coordinate 49,721 downwards.
CTATACACTTTCCAAATGGTATTTATAAAGGTGAAGTATAGTTAGAATATGCCTGAGAAAGATTCTTAAACAGTTTTGGTAGACAATTTTAATATAGATTTCAATTTTGAAGAAGAGTTTGTGAGCAAGAAAGACAAACACGGCACACTCATGAATTATGATGCACATTCCAAACAGTATTTAAAATGCTGAAGTATAGTTGGAATATGCTTGTAAAACAGTTTTAGTAGGTGATTTAATGATAGATTTAGAATCCAAAGATGTGTTTTATGGAGCAAGGAAAAAAAATACAGCACAATGAATAATGATACACTTTTCAACTTAATGAAATAAGGAAGAAAACTAGGGAAGAAGCATAGACTATGATATGCTTTTAATACATAGCACTCAAGTGCGTATTTAAAATCTGTGTTTCAGACTTTAAATACGCACTGTGTTCTTAAGTGTTACAGATTTTAACTTTAAAAAAAAATAATACAGCCAACTAGGAAAAATTCAAGCTTGTAATAGTCCTGTATTTACTTTTAACAAATAACTACATCTTACATTTTAGCAGTTTGTTGCTACGACAAGGCAAGTAAGGCTAAATAGTCATTAAAAGGAACATTCAGATAAAAAATACGATTTTCGCCAGTTCTACAGGAACATTTTGACTGACAGTGACTTGACTTTGATTCACGGGGATTATGTAACTCACACGACATCAAAAAAATTTGTCAACCCAGATGTCTTCTGACTTAAAACTCGGGGCGCAAAAAAGGAAAGTTGTTAAGAGCTGTAAAAAAGAATTCGTTTACATTATGGTCTATGGATAGAAATTCTTGAAAGTGCGCTATTGCATCGGCAGAAAACCGTCCGAAACTGTAGACCATTAGATCGAGAGCCGCGCAGTATGTCCGAACGCGGTACCTTCACACTTTGGCTATCGACCTTACTCATTGTCTTAACACTAGTGTCTAAACGGCGCAGTCGATTGAGCTCAAATTCAGCTTGTATGTTATAGGTCACGGTCGCATGACCTGCGTAGATTTTGCTGTGTGTAGTGCTAATAATTTGTTCACAGGATTGCAAAAGTAATTCTTATGCATTTCGGCCTACGAATGCAAATCAATTAAAACGTACTAGTGTTTAAATGGTAAATTCGAATAAGTTTAAAAAGGGTATGTATATTATAGATCACCGTCACAGAACCTGTATATCCGCCACTGGGTGTAATAAGCATCTTTATAACATAGTGAACTTTCTTGTATTACTTCAGTTTTAAAGTATTTCAGAGATAACCATTCCCCTCTTCTTTGAAATGCAAGAAATTCCCTTAAAAGTGCTCCTATGAGAACCCATGAATGACGACACGATCCATAGATTGAATACTATTGATTTAAACGAAAGTTAATGCGAGTCATGGAACTGACTTCACGCTAGATATACACTTACAGAATTTAGAGTTATTTTTAGGTTGAAAATGCAAAATAAAATACCAGGGACCAAATAGCTGCCTGGTTTGTCGTTGCATTAGTGAGGTTCTTCGTATATGTATTATATTTCTAAAGATAGGTTTATATTTTTTAATTCTGACAAAAAAGATTGTACAGAAATCTATTTGGGCGGTCTATAAAAAGTCCTTTTCGTTTGCACATCACACCGTTGTAAAATCACAAAATAAAAATATCATTATGTTCAAAAGAATTATACAAAATAAACGTCTCCTTTTAAAATAAAAAATACGGTGAAGGGGATGGCATACCGCCTCAAATACAGCACTTCTATTCTCATTGAAAAGCAATTCGTATCGTAAATTTATGGACTAGAAATTTTCGTGAGAAATATCGTGTGAGACAATTCTCTGTCTCGTCTAGCCTCTCGCCTTGCTAAATATTTCCTTTCTCGTCTCGCGTCTTGCCTCAAAAAATTTTCTCTGTTTCGTCTCGCGTTCTAGTCTCGCATGCTAAACAGGAACGCGACACGATGCGATGTATCTCGTGTCCATCCCTAGTTGCAACTCTGCCGGATTAAAAGTGGCTAGAATCACAGCGAAAAATGGATAGAAATGGCTAAAAATTATTTCCAGCTGAGAGAAAAATAAATTACTAATAAACTAATTGCAATAACAAAACAAAATTTTGATTTTGCCTCGTTTTGAACGTGTCCTTAAAGGAATAAATTGTAACATCAAGTCAAGGTCCGCTATTGTGTTCTCGACATCCAAACAGTCGTCTACGAAGTTTTGTTTCGCTGTCGCAGAATGTCTACGCTTTTAAAAAGACGTAGACCATCGTTTATACCATCATGTTTGAGCATGCGCATTATAAAATAAATTTAAATATCATTTAATGATGCAAATGGAGAACTACAGACACGGACAAGCGGAATGGACCTATGACTAACGACGTTTAAAATGGCTATAAATGGCAGAAATAGCTTCAAACAGGAAGAATACGGCTTAATTTCTTAAGTTCTGATATTCTGATTGTCTGAGGTGGGTGATTGGATGGGATATTTCGGTGAAAGGTCTCGACATACAAAGTCAAATGTAAGTCATGAAATCGAAGAACCTTTCTGCGCTGTTATCTTTTGTCGCAAACATAGCCAGAAGTTTATCTGGAGAAGTTGTGAAAAGCAGCGGTGCACCCTGGCGCCGAATTGTAAAAAATTTTAAGTGAGCTCTAATGATTCGTTGGGACGTGGGGGGGGGCGTTAAAAAATACTACTCAATAGTTTAATAGTTTCCATAGAATCAGGAATTTTGTAATTACGTTCCAAAATGTGCATTTTTCATTATAATCATTATATTAAAAAATTCTTTTTACATTTCAGAAAATCTGCATAATTGTTTCAAGTATCCTATCTTAATTTCAAATTAAATAAGTTTAAATGGAGCTCATAAAAATGTATATAATTTAATAGACATGAAAGAAATAATGTTTTTTCGCTTTTTTTTTTTTTTTTTTTTTTTTTTAAGATTACGTTGATTATCAACTCGGGGGATCTAGTCCGAGGGGAGGGGAGTGCTCTCCGTGATTGTTTTTCTAAGGGGTCCTAAACTGAATTTACTCGAGGTTTCGGAGAAAATCCGGGAATCTCTGAAAGGCTAGGTGGGCGGATGCGACCTCAATTTAAACCAGGCACCTTCCGTTTACTAGTTGAGAGCGCTATGTCCTCGGCCACTGGTGGGGCACATCAATTTTTTTAACTTACTTTAAAAAAAAAGGAAGAGGTTCTATGTTAAACGCGTATGGTTTTTAAAAATAACTTTCACTTTCTTTGGTATAGTTTTGGATCAATATATTTAAAAAAAGGGTCAATTATCTTTTATTTCGCATTAGAAAATTTCACGATTGCAAAACAATAAAGTAACGAATCCGAGTATCCGGAAATAATCTTCAAGATGTTTCTTTATCCACTCATCTTGCTTAGCCCTAAAAACTAATACAATTTTCTAACGGTCCCGCCACATTTCTGTCAATTGAACTCTGTTTAGACAGAAAGATTCGAAAATCGAGATTCGAAATAAACTTTAAATTTGCTTATATTTATCAAAACTTTCAGCTTATATTTACTTTCAGCTTATATTTCTCAAAAATTTATTACGTTAATTTTTTTAAGTTTAAAAAGAGTCTTTTTTATACAAGCCCTGTGTTTGGTTAATTGTTGAAAACTTTTTACTATGGATAATAATACTTTCATCACGAAAAAGAGTTCGCTTAAATATTAAGAATGATTTATCGAAGAATTGGTTATTACAAGTGTTTCAGGCTAAGGAAGGATTGTGAGAAAAAGGGAGAAAACGTGAGGAAAATGCAACCCCCTACACATTTTTAGTTGCTTTTTCCAACGATGTATCTAATCAGGGATTTATAAATACAGGGTGTGTCACAATTCTGTCCCGGTTTGGAAGGCTTGTAAAAAATAATATATTGCCGATACGGCAACAAAGTTATCTTTACTGAAGAAAGGAACACTACAAGTTTTGTTTCACAAATCACGAGCTTCCTGTATCTCTAAATATATACATATAGAGTGTGTCACAATCCCCCCCCCCGGGTTTGGAAGGCTTATAAAATATATTACCAATACAGCATCAAAGTGGACTTTACGGGGAAAAGAAACATTACAAGTTTTGTTTTTCACAAATAAGCAGCTTTCTCGTCATTGAATTGGTCGAGGCTCTATCGACGACAATCGCCTTCATCCGTGGCCACCACGCTCTCCAGACCATAAGTATGCGATTTTTTTATGGAGTTATATAAAAGATCATGTGTTGGTGCCCCCTGTGCCTCACGCCAAAGGATCACAACCGCATTCGCTACCATTGATCGCGACAAGTTAAAGCGAGTATGGGAGGGAAGAATTTGACTTTAGACTTGATAGCTGCCACATCACGAAAGGTTCACATATCGAACATTTATGAAAAAAAAGCTTGTAACATTCTTTATTCAATAAAGTCAACTTCGTTGCTGTATTGGTAATATATTTTTTAATAAGCTTTCCAAACTCGGGAGGGAATTGTGACACACTCTGAATATATGTCTGTTCTTCTGTCTATCCTCTGTAAGGTTTTTAAGATAAATTTAATATTCTGAGGCTTCTTTAAATAAACGAAATTAAAATTACAATTACAAAACATTTAATTTCATTAAAAAAATACATTCCTTGTGTGGGGGTCTCTTCGCCGCTCCTGCCCCCACACTACGGGGTAAACTTTCAAGTGTGTGTTCCGGGTTTCGGAGGCTTACTGTATACCACTGCTAGGGGCGTAATCCTTGTGAGGAACACTTTCCAAACCTTTTGTTGAGGGGGCGCAAAAATTCAAACCCTGCCAGAAGCAATCATGACACCTCAGCTACAATGCTGTTGCTCTTTCTTCCTCAACCGAAAGCTGTCGGCAACCTCAAGTTTGCGTTTTCTTGACCCCTCCAGGAACAAAACAACCCTCTGCAAGAAAGTCACCCCCTCAGTCACAAGGTCATCTTTTTATGGCTATTTTATCTGCTAATCATCTGCAAAGTTAAGAAATATTTCCTTCTACTTCTGACTAATTCATTTGAGACGATTACTTTCACAAAATCCTTTGAGGAGTTCTTTGTGTGAAAAAGCTCCGTATCCACAGGCTTTTGCTTCTTATAGAAAAATAGTAGCACCACACTCTTAGTTTCAGCCATATAGAAAAAAAAGATATTTGGACAGTAGAAAGATTGGAACGAAATTTTTGCAGGGGCTGAAGCCCCGCAAGCCCATGGAGTCGACGACTATGGGCCGTACATACATAAACTTAAATTCGGCTTGATGGATAAATTTAAAACTCATGCTAAATTACCCGGGAATGATATATCCGATATCCTCAACCCGCGCTTCATGTGTTTCTTACATCATCGGTCTTCTGTCAAATGAATATATATATTTAAAAGGGGACAATGTGATCATGCTTTCCTCATGCTCATGACTAAAAAACTCATCGTGGTCATGATGCACGAACTGCTTGTTGTACAAAATTTCTTTGGAAGACAATAAATCAAATAGTACAAATTGACATAGTTTCTATAAAACTAGGCGCAGAATTTGAATACGTCAGCTTTCGATTTCACATTAGTTCTGTCTCGGTATGTTGCGAACATTCAATAATTAAGAAGAGGAGGAGTGGAGATTACAGTACTTACATTTTTTGTACTGCATATTTTTTTAAACATTACTTACGTTTTTCTCTCTATTACGTACCATCATAAAAGTACGCTTATTTCACTATCTCATAAAGCCTCTTATACCTCATTAACGGTAAATAGAACTGACCATGGTTCTCTTTATGATTGTTGTGATTCTGTTTTAGTTTCAACCATGGGGGCCGGGGGGGTGAAAGGGGGCGCACTTGCACCACCTGGAGTTTGAAAAAAGTATAATTAACCTGAAAATATATTGTAATTTGTTTTACACTTAATACAGATAAAAAAATAGCCTAATGTGTGTGTGATATTTTCAATTCTACGTGTAACTGTCGCATTAAATGTAGCTGTTTAGACCTGTGTTTATGGCTTAATATTTTCGTACCATTGTACATGAATTTGAAATTTTGAGAAGTCATCCACATTTTTATTTTGGATAATGTTGGCGCACGCACATGACGCCTCATAATGGTATTGAACAACGCCTACTCGTCGTAGTAGTGGTGAATGCGTCACGGCATGTGTCCGCAATCAGGAAAAACTATTTTGAAATCAGTCTCGATAAATATTCGAGGTAGACGGGACTGGGCTTGTCTTGAATTATTGAATCATCAAATTAATAAACAAAATAAATGGGAAATAAATCAATTTTTGTGATTTGGGTACATATTTAAATGAAAAATGTCAGTTACATGTAATCATATTACCTGATTAGATCAGGTTAATTATATCAAGAATACAATAATCAACTGTTTTGTATTGACACGTTGACTAGTTTCGAACAGCAGTATCGCACCATTGCCAAAGCGCGTGTCAATACTGCACAGAAATGTCTATGAGAACATCTACAGAAACATACACCCACTTTCTTTGGAAGATGGGATTTCTGATAGGGCTTCCGGGTGCACCAAGTTTCTGAATTTTTCGTCCTGCAATTATAAAAAATTGCCTGTATCATATGAGTTGGGTCATTATTTGGAACTAAACTGATTTTTTCACTAACTGAGATGTATAGAAAACTAGAACAATCGAGACTCGAACTATCCCGACTCTATTGTGAATATGATTAAATACAATTATTTTAGGACTTAACGTTACAAGTTTAACATTTCTTTTTAACATTATAGAGTTAATTTTTCAGAGATTTAAACTCAAAACTGTAGATGAAAATTTGGGCAGAGGACTTTGGATGGTGGGAGGAGATGGTGGTTTTTCAAATATTAAGTGAGGCATCACTGCGTCATTTTCGAAACTTGGGCTCAGTTGTTAATACGGGGATGTCCTTGCCAACTGCACTTAAGGAAAACCTGCACCATGGGCTATCTGTCATGGAAGGAGCAGGTTTACTTGGGCAGAGGACTTTTTAAGGGGTCTAACGCGCGTGTTCACGTAACATGTAGAGAAAACTGGGCAGATATGAAATTTTCAGCAAATCTACGACCCAATAATTTTTGGCGATATGAGGATTATATACCATACATATGTTCTACACCAAAAATTCGCCAATTCTTTGGCGACGTTTGGGGTAAATTTTTGGAGGGCAGGGACACGTGACCGTTCCGTTGCACCCATAATCTACACTGCATGCCTAGAGATGGGTATGTGGGCTTGACAAGGAACTGAATGTCTCTAAACCTGCACATTTTTGACCTTAATGTGGTTGGTATTTTTTTGAGTGTTCCTGTAGAAGAACTATAAATAGAGGGACACTATTTTCCGGTGGGAGGAGGATGCATTTTGTCGATCTCTTAACCACATCTTATATCACTTTTACTTCGTTTGAAATAGGCTAATTACGTTTTAAATTCGCGTAAATGACATTTCTGCCCATTACCACCGTAATGTATTGAAAACTCTTTTGGGGTGGTCAGTAAAAGAGATTGGCTTAAGTTTATCTAAACGTTACCCGATTGTTTTATATATGGCAGGAGCGGAGCCTGTTTGAAGAACATGTCCGGGAATTTGAAATTAAGTGCAGTGCGGGGATTCTTAAAGATTGATATTATTATTTATATAAATGGGACCTGATGGTTGTTGGTTGCCTTGCTAAAATGGCTGGTCATACTCAACATTATATGTGTGTTTTATAAAATCCAATCTTTTCTCAAAGATTATCTTAATAGTATATTTTGTTTGATTGGTTTAATAAACATTTGAAGTCACAATTAGCGAGAAAGTTTAGCCGGCTCCCCGCACCCACCCACCCCCACCCCCCCCCCCGCCCTCAACGGGGCCTGGGGAAACGTTACTTTGGGCACCTGTAAAATAAAAACTATCCTCAGTCGGACTGGAGCCAAATACGGGAGCGTGCACACACTAGATGTTTACTGCAAATCCTTAAATATAAAAATTTTAAAAACACTTCTTACAAAACCAATAGTTTTGAAGATATGGGGGAGTCTGCATATGTACAATAAAAACGTATTGTATAGGGGACGGGAAAAATCCTCGTCGATACATGGACTCGTGCATCGGTCGGTCGATCGTAAAACGGAGAGCCTACCACTATACATTACTGAATTTGTGACACTTAATACGAAATGCACCACGCTTACGACACTAAGTCTCGACCCTTACAAATTATTTTGTGGTCTGCCCGGGCCCCGCCATAACACTCGCTCATCGCTCTGTAGAAGATCCTGACTTTTGCAACCCTGTTAACAACCTATAAGCCTGTGCTCACACCAAAATATTTTGGCCGGTTCATGTGCCTGAGATCTTACAATATAACATATTACTTAATCTTTTGGCTTACTCAAATACATCCGTTTAGAACTAACGTTTAAAACAATTGAGTATGGTAGACAGCCAAAGTGTACTGGTCCCACGGCGTGTGGGGCATACTGCGTGGCTGTCGATGCAAAGGGACGTAGAGATTCATGGCGGTTTTATGTGCATGGCAGAGACAAAGTAAATACGTGTTAGAACCCCTTTAAAAAGGTCCCCGGGTCCTCTGGGCCCCGCCCAAGTCTACCCCTTCGTGCCGTGGGTAGATGCCCTTCGATGTAGGCTTGCCATAACACAAGAATACTAGTAAATACTCAATAGACGCCTAGCGCACTTTTAGGAACTCCCGTGCGGCAATGCATTAAATTCTTTTTGCAGCCTTGTAAAAAACTACACATCGTGTACACGCGAAAATCAATATTGGGGTGGTCTATAATATAATATAGCAAAATTTCAGCTCAATTACGAAATGCACATATTTCAAGAGCTATCGGGTGTTTGCTTACGTACACAAAATCCATCACCGGCAAAAAACAAAATAAATGAATTAATGGCCCGAAAACGTGTAAAATACATGAAAAATCGTTAAAAGTCGAATATTTTTCATGATTACAATACTTTCCATATATGTTCGGAAAATAAAAATGCGATAGACTTAAAGATGAGGAATCATTGACACATGAGAGAAATGGACAAAATAGTATTCCGTAAAATCAGTCATCACATTTGCGTAATAGCAATATATTTTTTTTTATCGTAGCAGTTTTCATAGTTGTGCACCATTTTATTTTTTACTAGCTGAAGTAACCCGTTCTTCGCACGGGAATGAATGGACTTTTTGATATTAATATTTGTGGTGATTACTATTTATTGTAATAAACAGATATAGCAAAATGGATATCGCGTTATATTGTGTTCAATAATCATGCATAACCGAATTTCAAGGCAATCGTTTGTACGGTGCAGAAGGCGATGCGGCGTAGCGCAATCTAGTGGCGAGTTTTAGCAAAAACGGATACGGCGAAAATATTCTTCGCATTCAGATATCGATGTATACGAATTTTCATGACGATCGGCTGAATAGTCCTGAAGGTTCATGGTGTTGACGTCGACATCTAGTGTCAAGTTATAGGAAAATGGATCGTCGCCAAACTCTTCCCCGTGCTCAAATATCTATGTATACCTATTTTCATAGCGATCATATCGCACAGTCAAGAAGTAAGCAGACTACACTGCAGGGCCATCTAGTGGTTAATTAAAGTAATGATTTGCTACAGGCTGCGCGGTAATGTGTGCGAATATTATAGCAAAATGGATAACGCCAAAATATTCTCATTGTTCAAATAGCTATGTATACTGATTTTCATAGCCACACGTTTGAATGCGTCAAGAAATTTGGCCTGCTGCAGACGTCATCTAGTGGCGAGTTAAAAATAATAATGCCATTGCAGTGTCCATCTAGTGGTGAGTAACATCAAAAGTAACGCAGTTAGCATATATTCTTCGTGCTCAAATGTGTAAGTATAACACAATCTTTATGCCGCCTCGGTCGAACGGTATAGAAGGTGATGCGTTGCCAGCGCTATTTAGCGGCTAAGTTTACAGCAAATTGGATAGTGAAAAATATTCTCCGTGTTCTAAATATCCGCGTGTACCTAAATTTTCATCGAAATTCGGTTGGACGATATTCGCATAGCAAACGGCTAAACGGAATAGAATTCGACGTTCTGCTGCGCCACCTAGTGGCAAGTTAGAGGAAAACGGATAGCATACAAACCTTCTCCGTGATAAAAGACTTCAGTGAACCAAATTTCATGGTGATCGGTGAAACGGTGCTGAGTTTTTTCAACCTCCTACCCACATACCAACATTCATTTTTATCTATCACCAGTCTCATTTTACGTATATCCAGTCTCAAGTAAAATCCAGTTTCAAATCTAAGCCTCGCCAAAGTGCCAGCATACGCCATTTTGCAAGAGTTTTTTCAGGGAATCATTCGAAGCATTGACTTAGCAGCAATCAATAATGGGAAATGGTTCGACCGCGCCAGGCATTTATTTGAAAAGTGGAATCCCTTAATACAGCCGCTATTTTTTAAAATTATCAACTATAACATGTTTTTCATTCTATCATTACTCGATGTACTAAAATGCGAAGATTTACAATTTTCTGAAATTTGGCGGATTGTCCCCCAAGTTAAATCAATGTACTCAATTGGCATGAGAATTCTGAAGCTTACATCGCTTGAAATGCCCTAATAACTGCATATTATTTCTGCACGGATAGATTATAAATTTTAATGCTGTATTCTAAGAAAACCTATACACTTGTTTTCAAAAATGCTATTCACCTTAAGCTCTCAATAAATTGCGCCAAAAAGCCTAAAACTGTGCAAACCGCTGAGAACTCACTTTCTCTAAAAATCGGCCTATCAGCCATTTTATTTTTCGCCAAACTAAAAAAAATTACATATTAGTCTCGGAATCTTCGATCCTCATTGTTTTGGCGTATAAAACATTTCATTCCTGCTCTCATTTTCTTATGCGCACACGATTATTATAATTAAAAAAATAACCTTACAAATATAAACTAAAAAAAATCTTTATTATTCTTTTATTTTCACTTTAAGAATTTAAAACATTTTATTCGGCAAAATCGCCACTGGCAACCAAGATGCTTATTTCACACTTTCACTACAGGGGTTACAATTACATAAAGCTTTCTGCATGGAGAACATAAAAAATCTCTTAAATTCCGGGAACGGGTGGACTTTCAAAGTTTTAAAGTGGACTATCATTTATTCTATAATATTTTACATATATCTGTGTAAAATTTCAGGCTGACAGGTCCATTTTTGTGGAATTGTATTACTACCCAAATCAACAAATTGACAAACAGAATTTCATTTTTATTTATAAGATAACCTACGCTTGTTTTTTAAAAATACCCTCTCATTAAATTGCGCCAAGCGCTAGAATCATAGAAAACCTGACACACTTTCAGATTTTAAATACGCACTAAAGTGCTATATATAAAAAGAGTTATAATCCATAGGTCTTCCCTATTTTCGTTCCTTATTTTTATTAAGTTGGAAAGTGTATTATTATTCATGAGTGTGATTAAACAAAATTAAAATTGATATTTCTAACATCCTTTTTTCTGGATGTAATATATTAGAAATAGATGCAATAAAGCTGCTCAGAAAAATGCACAATTCCAACTGAATGAAAATTTCAAAAACTTATACGCAGGTGTATTCATAACCCAAATAGCAGACTATTAAATTACGATAAATAGCGCCAAGCGTTAGAATCCTCCTCAAAATCGCACATCAACCCCTCTAATTTTTCGCCCAATTAAAAAGTTGCACATTTTATTTTCGGAAAATTTCCAAATTCTATTTTTCTTTTGAGTATAAATCATTTCATTCCCCGCTCTGATATCACATGCTCACGATATTTTAATTTAAAAACAACCTTACAAATAATCTAGACAAAATTTAAAAAAATCGTTATTCTTTTATTTTTACTTCAAGAGTCTGAATCATTTAATGAACTGCCGAATGTGGCAACTTAGATAAGCTTAATCGTCGCTTAATTGACTGTGGGGTTACAATTACGAAATGGCGGAAAGCCAAAATTAGCCTTTTGCAATACGTTTTTATCGATATTTCCTAAAATAGTTCGAATTTTGAAAAAAATCGCTTCGAGGTGTGTCGGGACCTGTCATGGAGAATTTCCGTTCAAAAATTGGTAGGTCTACGATCACCCGTTTGCGAGCTACGTGAGACACAGACAAACAAACAGTTTACACACATTGTTTTATTAATATAGATACCAGTCTCAAATAAAATCCAGTTTCAAATCTAAGCCTCGCCAAAGTGCCAATATACGCCATTTTGCAAGAGTTTTTTCAGGGAATCATTCGAAGCATTGACTTAGCAGCAATCAAAATGGGAAATGGTTCGACCGCCAGGCATTTTTTTTGAAAAGTGGAATCCCTTAATACAGCCGCATTTTTTAAATTATCAACTATAACATGTTTTATTCATCGTTACTCCGATGTACTATATGCGAAGATTTCAATTATCTGAAATTTGGCGGAATTCCCCCAACTAAAATCAATGCACTCAATTGGCGAGAATGCTGAAGATAGATCGCTTGAAATCCCTTAATAACTGCATTATTTCCGCACGGATCATTAAAATTTAACGCTGTATTCTAATAAAACCTTTGCACTTGTTTTCAAAAATCCGTTTTCTTAAGCTCTCAGTAAATTGCGCCAAGCCGAAAACAGTGCAAACCGCTAGAACTCACTTTCTCGGCATTTGAGCCATTTTATTTTTTCGCCAAACTAAAAAATTTTAACATATTAGCCTCGGAAATCTTCAATTCTTATTGTTTTGCATATAAAACATTTCATTCCTGCTCCGATTTCCCATGCACACGATATTATAATTTTAAAAAAATAACCTTACGAATATAAACTAACAAAAAAAAATCATTATTATTCTTTTATTTTTACTTTGAGAATTTAAAACATTTTATTCGGCAAAATCGCCACACATGGCAACCACAATCCTTATTTCACACTTTTTTCACTACAGGGGTTACAATTACGGAAAGCTTTTTGCGCGGAGAACATAAAAAATCTCTTAAATTCCGGGAACGGGTGGACTTTCAAAGTTTTAAAGTGGACTATCATTTATTCTATATTATTTTACATATCTGTGCAAAATTTCAGGCTGATAGGTCCATTTTTGTGGATTTGTATACGAATCAAATCCACAAACAAACAAACAAACAAACAAACAGAATTTCATTTTTATTTATAAGGATTGGACCTTTAATGATAACCCTTTTGAGCAGTATGGCTAACGTAATGTATGGGTACATCCACGGGGGAGGGAAGACATAATTTGCATGCACATTAAGAAAGTACTATCTCCGCACTCAACATCATTTCCCCCCCCCTTTCTTCAAAAAAGAAATGGTATGCAAAAAAAACAAGAAAAAAACATAAAAGTAATGGATGATTGGTACATAATTGGAGTTCATGAGATCAATGATGTTACATATGATGTTACATAACACGTAAAACTGTATGTCTTTTCAAATATATTAACATTCCTGATAGCACTAGATCAGTGATTCCGGATTTCTTTCCACTATCTTGCGACAGTGCAGAGAGTAGTTTCTTTGGAAGGAGCTATGCATTAGAGTTGTGTATAAATAAACGTAATTTTCGCAAGGCATAAAAATCTAAATGCTTATGAGGTCGCATCGTGGCCAAGTGAATAAAACATTGAGTATGGTGGATTGCTAAAGTATTAAAGTCCAGGCTTCCAGGCAACTGCGTCTATCTAACGGTCTGAAGTTTTGGGCGATTTTTGCGAGATGTTACGCGAATATGCTACGCGAATATGCTTCGAATTTCTGAAAAAGACCTCGCCCAAGGCAACGCCCCCCGCTAAGCAGATACCCGTCTTTTAGATTTGCCTCAGCAAAATACTCACATACGATATACACATACTCACATACCTGCATCGAATGCTAACACTGACTGATCTAAAAATTTTCTGTGTTAGGAGGATACGTACCCCTAGCTAAGCCCTTAACTCACACTTCCTTTAAAAAAAAAAATTTTAAATAGACCTACAATTTAACCTTTCCAGGGGCGGTGTCAACATCGGTATGTCACTTTTTTACATTTCTTTAAAGTAAAGAAAGAACAACTACTAATTATTTTAACTTTTAAAATTATTAGGTCGGTGCATAATTATCAGGCGTTTTTCCCTTTCCCCATCGGCCGAAACAGTCCCAGCTTTCGCTCCCTTCCAGTCTGTCAAAAGTACCTGGTCGTCAAAATCCGATGGTCGACCTCGTCCTGGCTTATCTTAAAAGCTAATGTCACTAGACTTCAAACAGGCAAACCACCCTGCATCGAATTCTGTTGTATTGTATTGTGGCGAAGCTACGCAAGGGCTATCTGCCAAAGAGAGGAGGTACCTTGGTCGAAGGACATTTTAAAGGGTTCTAACGCGTATTCACGCTGTAACTGGATAAAAGCGACCAAAACTCAACACTGTTAGATTGACAGCCGCAGAATAGGACAAAACGCTGGACATTCACACTTTAAACAATTTTTTTTTAATATTGTAAAAAAGTGACATGCTGAAACTGACTGTGTCCACAAAAGGTTATCTTTTTATTAAAAAATAAAAGGTAATACAATCACAGTACGAAAAATTATCTTTGACCCCCAATACTTCAATAAAATAATCTAGCTGAAGTAGCAGCTTTAAAAAAAAAATGAAAAAAATCCTCTTCAATATACATTGTCAGCGATCCAGAGTGGGGGGAGGGACACAGGAACACGTACCACCTGAAAATTACAGTGTAGAATATTGACTTCGTTTTTAAATTCAAGTGAATTTATTTACCAGAAATATGAGCCAAATGTTTTGTGCCACTTCCAGAATTTTTTCTGAATCCGCCACTGTTAGTATCTACCCTGTTCATTTTAAATTAAATTCAAAATGTGCAAGTTAAAGGCTTATTTGGGAGGGCGCCTTATTGTTGGGGGCCCAGGCAATTGCCCCGAATGCCATGCTGAAAATCAGTCCTTGCATGTATCCTGTGTTTTATGTACGGAACACGAGTCCGGGTGGTGAACCCACTCAATACTTTTACCTTTCATTCACCCTCCTCTCAGTCCGAAAAGCCGATGATTCGGATCAAAATTTTTAGGTTACTCGAACGGTTAGATCTTATACCGTATTTAAATATATTGGACCAATTTGTTATATTTTGTAACGGATTGTGTCAATATGAATGGCATTTCGTTATTGCGTTATAACGGTATGAAGATGTCGTTCTGTTCCTTTAACGTTATGGTCTCATACCGTATTTAAATTGTTATTGAACGAAAGGTTATATTCTAACTAATTGATACTGTACCGTTATCAAAATAGTTATGTGAGTTTAACGTTATAAACTAAACGGTTAACATGATTAACCGAATGCATTCTGTTTACTGTTCTTAGAGTTATTATGTATAGCACAGAAAAGAATAACGTTATAATAAGTGTACGTTGAATATCGTTATTAAATATAACGTTATTCCCCGAGCACTCTTGGGTCAAGTAACCGAATACTGATTTCTCAAATCATTAACGTTATAGATTATAACGTTATTTCGTGAAGAACGATTTGAAAGTTACGGTATGAATAACGTTATTCGGCTTGTGAATAACGTTATGATTTGTAACGAATAACGAATTGGTTATAACGCACATTACGTTAAGTTACGGATCCATGGTATAAAGGGCCTTCAAAACTCCCTATTTATTGTATTAGAAATTCATACCTACTGCAATAATACTTTTTAAGATTCATTTTGCAACCCTTAACAACATATATCACTGCTGTGTAGTTTGAAATAGCCAAATATCTCTAAAGTACGCTTTAATGAATTTCTGCTTATAGAGCGCAATGTATTTAAATTTTTTTGGGCGCCCTAGCTATCGAGTCCATCGGAGCCAATATAAAGTTTCAACAAGCCGAAATATAAAGTTTCAACATTCTGCGACCAATAGTTTTTTGAGATACGCGAGTTGCATACATACGTACGTATACGTACGTACAGACGGCATGGAAAAACTGGACAAAATAGATTCGCCGTCGGTCAAAATGAGTTGCAGACGCATTTATATGAACGTACATGGTAGCTTTGATGAGATGTATCGAAAAAAATTCTTAAAGGTAAATTTAGAAGTAGTCAAAATCGATTTTTTCATCGAAAGTTGACGCCCGAAATTTTTCGGGATCGCATTACTTCCTTATACTCCGTACAAGGAAGTAATAATATTTCTAACGAAAGAAGCACTGGTGAGGCTCACCACATTTTTCTCTTTCACAATCTATCTCAACTTTATTACTTTCTGGTACGGAGTAATGTGATCGCGAAAAAATATCGGTAGCCAATTTTTGACGAAAAAACCGATTTTGACTTGCAATGCATCTCATCGTACGCATGTATATGCATGTTCATATAAATGCGTATACAACCCATTTTGACCGATCGTAAGTCCATTTTGAGGAGTTTTTCCTTGATGTCTGTACGTACGTAATGTATGTATGAGGTAACTTACGTATCTCAAAAATTATTGGTCGCAGAATGTTGAAACTTTATATTTAGGATTGTTGTAACATATAGTTGTGCACCTCCCCTTTTGGTCCCAATGGACTAGATAGTATAGGCCGCCCAAAAAATTTTAAATACATTACGCTCTATGGTCAGAAATTCATTAAAGCTTATTTTAGAGATATTAGGCTATTTCAAGCTACTCAGAAGTGTGCAAAACGAATTTCTCTCCAAAAAAGTGTCTTTATCATTGATAGTTCTGCTACTGGAACACTCAAAAGATTTCCAATACATAAGAGTCAATGTCAATTTTAGGGAGATGCATCCATTTCAAGCACAATATCGTCCTACTCTGTAGTTAGGTAATAATCCGACCACGGACACGTGCCTCCCTCAAGAATTACGTCAAAAGTCGCCAAGCTTGGCTACTTTTGGTGTACGTGTGTATGTATTTATTTCTCAAATCTCAAAAACTATTAGTCGTAGAATGTTGAAATTTCATTTATATTTAAGATTGCTGTAACATCTTGTTGTGCATGTCGATTTTTGGTTCCAATCTACTGGAGAGTTTATTTACAGGACCACCCAAAAGAATTTTAATATATTAACGTCTATGGACATCTTCAATATATTACATCTGCTGTCAGTCATTGTTAGGTCCATGCCCAAAATCTCGCCGTCTGTCGTCGAAATTGGCGAGTTTTCCGAAATATCGCCAACTTTTGCGATAGTCAGTCATTTGGTCCATGCCCAAAATATCGCCATTTGTCATCGTTCTTGTCGAGTTTGGGCGTCAATTCATTGATAATCTGTGGTCAATTACTGCTTTGGCTGTCCTAAAAATCTAGCAAACTATCTCGAGCTTGTCGGCTTTTGGCGAAATATCGCCAATTGAAGTGTCAAAAATAAATCTTTCAAAGAACGCAACTTGAAGATATCGGAAATATTTGGCTAGAAATCTCTAAACCTTAATATTATTGTAGTATTTTATCTCTTTCATGAAAAATAAGTTGAAATGAAATGCGCAGAAAATAGTTTTGATGTAATAATATACGTTTTCTTCCTTTTTCAGCCTGAAACACTTGTAATAACCAATTCTTCGATAAATCATTCGTAATATTTAAGCGAACTCTTTTTCGTGATGAAAGTATTATTATCCATAGTAAAAAGTTTTCAACAATTAACCAACTACTGGGCTTGTATAAAAAAGACTCTTTTTAAACTTAGAAAAATTAACCATAGTAAATTTTTGATAAATCTAAGCTGAAAGCGCAAATTTAGAGTTTATTTTGAATCTCGATTTTCGAATCTTTCTGTTTAAACAGAGTTGAATTGACAGAAATGTCGCGGGACCGTTAGAAAATTTTATTAGTTTTTAGGGCAAAGCAAGATGAGTGGATAAAGAAACATCTTGAAGATTATTTCCGGATACTCGGATTCGTTACTTTATAGTTTTGCAATCGTGAAATTTTCTAAAGCGAAATAAAAGATAATTGACCCTTTTTTAAAATATATTGATCCAAAACTATACCAAAGAAAGTGAAAGTTATTTTTAAAAATCATACGCGTTTAACATAGAACCTCTTCCTTTTTTTTAAATTAAGTTACAAAACTTGATGTGCCTCACCAGTGGCCGAGCACATAGTGCTCTCAACTAGTAAACGGAAGGTGCCTGGTTTAAATTCAGGTCGCATCCGCCTACCTAGCCTTCCGGAGATTCCCGGATTTTCTCCGAAACTTCGAGTAAATACAGTTTGGGACCCCTTAGAAAAACACCCACGGAGAGCACTCCCCTCGGACTAGGTACCCCGAGTTGATAATCAACGTAATTTAAAAAAAATGCGAAAAACACATGATTTCTTTCATGTCTATTAAATCATATACATTTTTATGCGCTCCATTTAAACTTATTTAATTTGAAATTAAGATAGGATACTGGAAACAATTATGCAGATTTTCTGAAATGTAAAAATAATTTTTTAATTCAATGATTATAATGAAAAATGCACATTTTGGAACGTAATTACAAAAATCCTGATTCTATGGAAACTATTAAACTATTGATTAGTATTTTTTAACGCCGCCCCCCCCCCACGTCCCAACGAATCATTCGAGCGCCCTCAAAATTTTTTTACAATTCGGTGCCAGGGTGCACCGCTGCCTTTCACAACTTCTCCAGAAAAACTTCTGGCTATGTTTGCGACAAAAGATAAGAGTGCAGAAAGGTTCTTCGATTACATGACTTACATTTGACTTTGTATGCCTAGACCTTTCACCGAAATATCCCATCTAATCACCCACCTCAGGCAATCAGAATATCAGAACTTAAGGAATTAAGCCGTATTCTTCCTGTTTGAAGCTATTTCTGCCATTTCTAGCCATTTTAAACGTCGTTAGTCATAGGTCCATTGCACTTGTTCGTGTCTGTAGTTCTCCATTTGCATCATTAAATGTTATTTAAATTTATTTTATAATGCGCATGCGCAAACATGATGGTATAAACGATGGTCTACGTCTTTTTAAAAGCGTGACATTCTGCGACAGCGAAACAAAACTTCGTACACGACTGTCTGGATGTCGAGAACACAATAGGGCACCTTGACTTGATGTTACAATTTATTCCTTTAAGGACACGTTCAAAACGAGGCAAAATCAAAATTTTGTTTTGTTATTGCAATTAGTTTATTAGTAATTTATTTTTCTCTCAGCTCGAAATAATTTTTAGCTTTCTATCCATTTTTCGCTGTGATTCTAGCCACTTTTAATCCGGCAGAGTTGCAACTAGGGATGGACACGAGATATATCGCATCGTGTCGCGTTCCTGTTTAGCATGCGAGACTAGAACGCGAGACGAAACAGAGAAAATTTTTCGAGGCAAGACGCGAGACGAGAAAGGAAATATTTAGCAAGGCGAGACGCTAGACGAGACAGAGAATTGTCTCACACGATATTTCTCACGAAAATTTCTCGTCCATAAATTTACGATACAAATTGCTTTTCAATCAGAATAGAAGTGCTGTATTTGAGGCGGTATGCCATCCCCTTCACCGTATTTTTTATTTTAAAAGGAGACGTTTATTATGTATAATTATTTTGAACATAATGATATTTTTATTTTGTGATTTTACAACGGTGTGATGTGCAAACGAAAAGGACTTTTCGCCCACATGGAGACCGCCCAAATAGATTTCCGTACAATCTTTTTTGTCAGAATTAAAAAAATATAAACCTATCTTTAGAAATATAATACATATACGAAGAACCTCACTAATGCAATGACAAACCAGGCAGCTATTTGGTTCCAGGTATTTTATTTTGCATTTTTAACCTAAAAATAACTCTAAATTCTGTAAGTGTATATCTAGCGTGAAGTCAGTTCCATGACTCGCATTAACTTTCGTATAAATCAATAGTATTCAATCTATGGATCATGTCGTCATTCATGGGTTCTCATAGGAGCACTTTTAAGGGAATTTCTTGTATTTCAAAGAAGAGGGGAATGGTTATCTCAGTCTTTGAAATACTTTAAAACTGAAGTAATACAAGAAAGTTCACTATGTTATAAAGATGCTTATTACACCCAGTGGCGGATATACAGGTTGTGTGACGGCGATCTATAATATACATACCCTTTTTAAACTTATTCGAATGTACCATTTAAACACTAGTACGTTTTAATTGATTTGCATTCGTAGGCCGAAATGCATAAGAATTACTTTTGCAATCCTGTGAACAAAATATTAGCACTACACACACCAAAATCTACGCAGGTCATGCGACCGTGACCTATAACATACAACCTCAATTTGAGATCAATCGACTGCGCCGTTTAGACACTAGTGTTAAGACAATGAGTATGGTCGATAGCCAAAGTGTGAAGGTACCGCGTTCGGACATACTGCGCGGCTGTCGATCTAACGGTCTACAGATTCGGACGGTTTTCTGTCGATGCAATAGCGCACTTTCAAGAATTTCTATCCATAGACCATAATGTAAACGAATTCTTTTTTGCAGCTCTTAACAACTTTCCTTTTTTTGCACCCCGAGTTTTAAGTCAGAAGACATCTGGGTTGACAAATTTTTGTGATGTCGTGTGAGTTACATAATCCCCGTGAATCAAAGTCAAGTCACTGTCAGTCAAAATGTTCCTGTAGAACTGGCGAAAATCGTATTTTTTATCTGAATGTTCCTTTTAATTACTATTTAGCCTTACTTGCCGGGCCGTAGCAACAAACTGCTAAAATGTAAGATATAGTTATTTGTTTAAAGTAAATACAGGACTACTACAAGCTTGAATTTTTCCTAGTTGGCTGTATTATTTTTTTTAAGTTAAAATCTGAAACACTTAAGAACACAGTGCGTATTTAAAATCTGAAACACAGATTTTAAATACGCACTTGAGTGCTATGTATTAAAAGCATATCATAGTCCATGCTTCTTCCCTAGTTTTCTTTCTTTTTTCATTAAGTTGAAAAGATAACATTATTCATTGTGCTGTATTTTTTTTCCTTGCTCCATAAAACACATCTTTGGATTCTAAATCTATCATTAAATCACCTACTAAAACTGTTTTACAATACATACTGTTTTACAAGCATATTCCAACTATACTTCAGCATTTTAAATACTGTTTGGAATGTGCATCATAATTCATGAGTGTGCCGTGTTTGACTTTCTTGCTCACAAACCCTTCTTCAAAATTGAAATCTATATTAAAAATGCCCACCAAAACTGTTTAAGAATCTTTCTCAAGCATATTCTAACTATACTTCACCTTTATAAATACCATTTGGAAAGTGTATCGTAATCTATGAGTGTACCATATTTGTCTTCCTGTTCCATAAAACACATCTTCGGAATTGAGATCTATATTAAAATCGCCTTCTAAAACTGTTTTACAATTTTCGCCAGGCATATTCTAACTATACTTTTCCTTTGTAATAATCTGTCGCGTTTGCCAGTTTCTAGCCAAATTTGGAAGCTATCACAGAGCTTGGTTTGGTTTTGAAGACGTATTTTTGACACCAAACTTGGCGATCAATTATCAAAAATTGCAAACCTTGTGCGACTTTCAACATTTTTTCTCCCCTTCCCCTTCGCTTTATCTGGCAATCACATCTGAAAAGTGCCTCGCCGTGACAAGGCATGTAGATGAAGACAAATTATGTCGACACTGAAAAGCATGCTTGATTTTAATAGTACTGTAGTTCTAACAACGAGTGAGTGTGAGGATTCGAAGCGTGAAGAAACTAGTCCTTGTACTAAACAGTGAATGTCTGTCATACATACCTTACACATTACTGTTAACATTTAAATGAAAAATAGCGTCGTGTAATACTTATATGTACTGACTGAGCATAAATAAAATTATTTTGACTCTCAATTTTCTCACTTTTGTTCATTGAAGCTTTACTCGCGGATCCAGAACTGTCACTAGCAAATTATTGCCCTGTTGTGGTTAACGTGAATCATAGTACACATGATTATGCACGCATGAGGTACTGAAACGTGAGACACTCATATTTCTAATGAACAAGCTGTATCATTTTCGAGCACTTCATATTACCAATCCCCCCCCCTTCCGAAAAAAATTGTAACGAGAATGATCGGCTCATGTCGGCAATTATAAAAGAACGATATCACTTTTGGTATTAAACACGTAAACCAGTATGTCTCTTAAAATGTATTAATGTTGTCGAAATTCTCTTCAGATTCCCAACCTTTTCACTACCTTGACCAGAAATGTAGAGGGTAATTTATTCGGGGTAAAAATATGCATTAGTGTCGGGAATATATAAATGTAATTTCAGCAAGACATAAAAATCTAAAAGCTCATGGTAACTGATCTAAAAATTTCGGCGTCGATGGGGATATATATCCATTGCTACGCCTCTAATTTCGACTTCCTTAATTTCATTTTATTAATAGACCAACAAATTTATTTTTTCATTTAAAAAAGAAAAAGAAAACAAGAAACAGTTAAAATACAAAAAAATAATCTTCACCCTTCAAAACGTCCCTGAAACCTCTGACCATTTAAAACTTTCATTGACACCCTCTGAAATCTCGGCTTAGACGATTAAATAACCCAGATAATAAAAAACGATTTCCCTTCAATATCCAAAACTCCAGAGTCAGACTGACAACCGCGGGATAAGCCAAAACGCTGAGACTTTCCACTTCATCCAAAACAGTTTTTACAATCGTAAAAAGGTGGCATGTCCCAGCTGACTGTGCCCCAGAGATGTTTAAATTTTTTATTTAAAAAGTAAGCAGAAATAGAAGAAGAAATCTGTTAAAAGTGCGAAATGTTATTTTCGATCCCCAATACGTCCCTGGAATAATATAGACCCATTGAAAACTTAATTGACTCCTTTTGGAATCTCGGCTTTAGAAGTTCAAATAATTTAGCTCATGCACCCACTATTAGAAAAAAAGGTTTTTCTTCAAGATCATGTACACAGGGCCCTTGCTAAAGGGGGAGGTGGGGGAGGGGGAGTCTGCCCTCTAATACTCGCAAAATTCTGTTAAACTTGGCAAAATTAGACTCCTAATTGGCAAACTTGGTAAAAAAAAATAAATAAATAAAATAACGAAAACCATAATTCATTTCTGATACGCTTGACAAAATTACACAAATCCAGTTGGCAAAATTAAAAGTTGGTAATATAGTTGATAAAAAAATTAATAAGTTGGTCAAAAACAGAGATTTGACTTGGCAGTTTATCTCCCCTCCTTAAATAAAGCCTTAGCAATGGCTTTGTATGTACCCCTTTATATACCCTTATATTATTCAATATACCCCTATCATACTGTCTGACTCGCGACTCCTGGACATGGGCGTCGGCACAAAATTTTCCGATGCAGGGGTGGGGGGAGGACAAAGATTGTTTCAACATATGGTTATCGTACAGGAAAAAAAAATAAAAAGCAGAGAAAAAACGGCATATAATAATCTAGGGGGGAGGCAAATGATCCCCTTGGCCTATGCTTCCGAAACCCTTGCTCCTGGACAGCCCCTATGTCCGTGTGTGTGCTACATACAAAACATAAGTAAGGGTGGCTCTCACGCAACACTTATCTTACACCCTCCTCTCAGTCCGAAAAGCCGTTGATTCGGATCAGAAATCTTTAAGTTATTTGAACCGTTAGATCTTATACCGTATTTAAATATATTGACACCAATATGTTATAATTTGTAACGAAATGTTCCAATATTATTGCATATAGTTATGTAGCTATAACGGTATGAAAATATCGTTCTGTTCCTTTAACGTTATGGTCTCATACCGTATTTAAAATGTTATTCAGCGAAATGCTATATTCTATAACTAATTGATACTGTATCGTTATTAAATAGTTAGGAGAGTTTAACGTTATAAACTAAGCGTTAGCATGAGTAACCGAATGCATTCTGTTACTTTTTGTTCAGTTTCTGAGTATAACACAAAACGGAATAACGTTATAATAAATATACCATTGAATAACGTTATTCTGAATAACGTTATTGCAATAACGTATTCATTTGCGTTCTGTAGATTTGTTACGGTACGATAATAAAATACAAAATGTAACGTAACTAATACATAACGAAAATCAAGCAGTTATTTGTACATATAAAAATTGTATAACGAATTATTTTGTTACAAGGCCGAATAACGTTACAATTTTGTTACGTTAAGTTACGGATCCCTGGTTATATCAGCGATTCCCAATCGGTAGGGCGCGCCCCCTTTGTGGGGGAGGGGGAGGCTGCAGAGTGTTTGCAGGGGCTGCGAGAAAAACAGGCAGAGCAAGTGATAATGCGTTTTTAAAAAATCATCTTTTTCATTCTTAGTTTTACTCTAAAACATATCTTTTCCCGCTTAAAATGTTTGTACAGACTTTAGCGATAACATTATTTTGTAGAAAAGGTGACTCAATGTCCCTCGTTGAAGAATAAAAAGTTGTATGTATGCTGAGGAATATGGCGGGGGAAGGGGGTTGCCATCCTAAGTTATCCTTTGATGGGGGGATACAATGTTAAAATGTTGAGAACTGTTGACCTAAAGAGTTGTCGGCGGATTAGTGGCGGACGTAATAATATATCGAACGTCAACGAAATTAGCCACTTTTGGCAATTTATAGCGAAGTTTGGCGACAAAAAATGAATTCCCCAAACTGAATCCAGCTTGTCAATGTCTTTTATTTATAGGAACGAGGAATAATTTTCATTCTGGTGAAGAATGAAAATATAGGAATGTGAGGAATGTGAGGAATAATTTTCATTCTGGTTTCATTCTGGTCTTTTACTTATTTTGCTTTTTTTCCTTTCAAATGAACTTTTTAAATTCAACATGATGTGCTTCGCAGTTAAGGTATTTGCCTACGTCTAAAAAGCCATTTTTGCGAAAAAAAAATCTATGTTTTGTTTGTTTTATTTGAAAGAGCATATTCTTAAGATTCCAAAACTGTTTTACTTCTGCTTCTACGGTAAATATAAAGGATGATATAGCTGTTTGAATGTCACTTCCAGTTGAGCATCGATGTTAAAATAAAATCTTTAAATGAGTTTTCTGAAAAACTGTGTTTTTTTGTTACCTTGCATCAGGATAACTTTTACTACTGTAAAAGTTTTAAAGATATTGAAATTTTACATAAACATTCTATTGATATTAAAGTGTGCATTGTAGCAAAAGTTAAGTTATACATAAATTATTAAATTTACAGGTGCTTTTAGACGAAAAATTAAATTTTTTCAACAAAATTTCAACTTTTTGTATATGATTGGCCTTATTTCAGTGAATTTTTAAAATATAATCAAACTTTTGGTAAGAAACGCAGAAAAGTCTCAAAGGAATAAACTGTGCGAAGGAAGTTATTAAATATTGAGAAGAATGCAAGTGTACAGCAGTTGGCATTAGTATGAAGTTTTGCTAACATTTTCTTCAAAAATACAATTTAAAAAAAAGTCATGAAAATTTTTAAGAATAAATTATTGTTTTTGCCATGTATTATGAGTTATTAAATAAAAATGTATTAACTACATCAAAAAATTTTTTTAAGTGCTCCGTACTTAGGCAGATACCTTAAAATTGATAACTGCCAATATAAATGGTAAACCGTTGTCATTTATCTTATCAAACATTTTTATAAGCGTAAAACTACGGAGCTAAAAAGAAAGTATTGAGAGATAAAACAGAAATTGTTGTTATATACAGCCTTGAAACAACTTGAAAGTCTGATAATCAAAGCAGAGTAAATTCTGCAGAAATAATATTTATGTTTATTATTGTGTTCTACAGATCTTATTTTAAGAAGAAGATAGATAAATTCTCAGTTGCTTACCTTTTGTTGTAGGAAAAGTATTAAAAAGAACAATCTTTGATTCATAAGTTGCTTATCAAACTTTGTAAAGGAAGATTTTGAATATTTCACACCATTTCTTTAATTTTATTTTAAGTTGATAAATATTTTAGGTTACTTTTGCTTTTGAAATCAGGTAAACAAACATTTTGACAAAACATAAACTTCGGTGCTGCGCCGTTTTATCAAGCTCTTTCTAAAAGATGTGATTCATTTAATTGCATCAAATGTACATATATATAACTATATAAATAAAATTAGACTGTCTGTACATTTCTTGTATTTCAAAAACTTTGCTATTTCTATCCGTTTCAAGCACCTGGGAATCCGGTGCGACCCTCGAAAAAAAGTTTGTCTGTCTGTCGTTCTGTCATTCTGTCCGTGACGCTTTCTTTGTTTAAGTATCACGTAAAAACGACTGAAGCGAATGATATGAAATTTGGTGTCATGATAGGTGGTCACACAACTTAAAACATAGGCGTCGAATTAAAAAAAAAAACCTTGATTAGATTTTCAGATTTTGCGAAAATCGTTTCGAATTGCGTAAATTCGTGTTCGAGCATCACGTAAAAACGATTGAAGCAATTGAAATGAAATTTGGTATCATGATTGGGGGTCACTCAACTTAAACATTAGGCAGCGTATTTTTAAAAAAAATCTTGATCAGATTTTCAGATTTTGCGAAAATCGTTCCAAACTCCTTAAAATTGTGTTCGAGCATCACGTAAAAACGACGGAAGTGAATGAAATGATATTTGGTATCATGATAGGTGGTCACTCAACTTAAAACATTGTCCTCGGATTTTTAAAAAATCTTGATTAGATTTTGAGATTTTGCGAAAATTGTTTCAAACTGCGTAAATTTGTGTTTGCACATCACGTAATAACTGCAAAGGTGAAAAAATGGTATTTGGTGAAATGATAGGTGGTCACCTTAAACTATGAGCTTCTAAAAAAAATCGATCAGATTTTGGGATTTTGCGAAAATCGTTTCAAACTGAGTGAATTTTTGTTCACGCATTATGTAATAACGACTAAAGTGGATGATATGAAATTTCGTCACATGATAGGTTGTTGCTTAACATAAAGTATAGGTGTCCAATTTTTTAAACATTTTTATTAGATTTTGAGATTTTGTGAAAATTCTCCCAAAATGCGGTTATATTTCTTCAAGCATCGCGTAATAACGACTAATACGAAATTTGGTGATATGATAGGTAGTTACTAATCTTAATTTATGGGTGTTGAATTTTTAAAATATTTTGATTACATTTTGAGATTTTGTGAAAATCGTTTTAAAATGCTGAAATTTTTGTTCCAGCATCACGAAATAAAGACTGCAGGGAATAAAACGAAATTGGGTGACATGATAGGTTGTCACTAAACTTAAATTCCAGGCTTCCAGTTTTTCAAAAATGTTGATTAGATTTTGGGATTTTGCGAAAATCATTTCAATATGCGTAAATATTCGTTCGCGCATCACATAATTACGACTAAAGCGAATGAAATGATATTACTTAGTTACTCTCTAACCTGTAATATTTTAACAATACATAAAAATTATAACTTCGCTTTCTTTACTTTGGGAACATACTACATCCATTCTGTGTACTGCTAAAATGCTGACGAAAGTTCTTGCTTTTTGGAAATTTGCATTCAGTACTAACCCGTCAAAGACGGGTACTTCAGCTAGTATATATATAGAGAGAAGAATGGGTGATGGTTTATATTTTTAATTAATTCTCTCTCTCTCTCTCTCTCTCTCTCTCTCTATATATATAATTAATATAAATATATATATCATATATTATTCTATATATATATATACTAGCTGAAATACCCGTCGTTGACGGGTTAGTACTGAATGCAAATTTCCAAAAAGCAGGAACTTTCGTCAGCATTGTAGGAGTACACAGAATGGATGTAGTATGTTGCCAAAGTAAAGAAAGCGAAGTTATAATTTTTATGTATTGTTAAAAGATTACAGGTTAGAGAGTAACTAAGTAATATCATTTCATTCGCTTTAGTCGTAATTATGTGATGCGCGAACGAATATTTACGCATATTGAAAAATTTTTCACAAAATCTCAAAATCTAATCAATATTTTTTAAAAATTGGAAGCCTAGAATTTAAGTTGAGGGACAACTCATGTTACCCAATTTCGTTTCATTCCCTGTAGTCTTTATTTCGTGATGCTGGAACAAAATTTCGGCATTTTAAAACGATTTTCACAAAATCTCAAAATGTAATCAAAATATTTTAAAAATTCAACGCCTATAAATTAAGATTAGCAACTAACTATCATATCACCAAATTTCGTATCATTGTATTAGTCATTATTACGTGATGCTTGAAGAAATACAAGCGCATTTTGAGAGAAATTTCACAAAATCTCAAAATCTAATAAAAATGTTTAAAAAATTGGACACCTATAGTTTATGTTGAGCAACCATCTATCATGTGACCAAATTTCATATCATTCGCTTTAGTCGTTATTGCGTAATGCGTGAACAAAGATTCACTCAGTTCTGAAACGATTTTCGCAAAATCGCGAAATCTGATCGATTTATTTTAATTAGATACTTCATAGTTTAAGGTGAGTGACCATCTATCATTACACCAAATACCATTTTTTCACCTTTACAGTTATTATGCGATGTGCAAACACAAATATACGCAGTTTGAAACAATTTTCGCAAAATCTCAAAATCTAATCAAGATTTTTTAAAATATTCGACGACAGTGTTTTAAGTTGAGTGACCACCTATCATGATACCAAATTTCATTTCATTCACTTCAGTCGCTTTTACGTGATGCTCGAACACAATTTTAAGCAGTTTGGAACGATTTTCGCAAAATCATAAAATCTAATGAAGATTTTTTTTAAAAATACGCTGCCTAATGTTTAAGTTGAGTGACCCAAAATGATGATACCAAATTTCATTTCAATCGCTTCAGTCATTTTTACGTGATACTCGAACACGAATTTACGCAGTTTGAAACAATTTTCGCAAAATCTCAAAAATCTAATCAAGATTTTTTTCAAAATCGATGCCTATGCTTTAAGTTGAGTGACTGCCTAGCATGATACCCAAATTCATTTCAATCGTTTCAGTCGTTTTTACGTGATGCTCGAACACGAATTTACGCAGTTTGAAACGATTTTCGCAAAAGCTCAAAATCTAATCAAGATTTAAAAAAAAATCGACGCCTATGTTTTAAGTTGAATGAAATGAGCAAAATTCATTTCAATCGCTTCAGTCGTTTGTACGTGATGCTCGAACACAAATTTACGCAGTCTGAAACGATTTTCGCAAAATCTGAAAATCTAATCAAGATTTTTTAAAAATTCGACGCCTATGTTTTAAGTTGAGTGACCACCTATCATGACACCCAATTTCATATCATTCGCTTCAGTCGTTTTTACGTGATGCTTAAACAAAGAAAGCGTCACGGACAGAATGACAGAACGACAGACAGACAAACATTTTTTTCGAGGGTCGCATCGGATTCCCAGGTGCTTGAAACGGATAGAAATAGCAAAGTTTTTGAAATACAAGAAATGTACAGACAGTCTAATTTTATTTATATAGTTTATATATATGTACATTTGATGCAATTAAATGAATCACATCTTTTAGAAAGAGCTTGATAAAACGGCGCAGCACCGAAGTTTATGTTTTGTCAAAATGTTTGTTTACCTGATTTCAAAAGCAAAAGTAACCTAAAATATTTATCAACTTAAAATAAAATTAAAGAAATGGTGTGAAATATTCAAAATCTTCCTTTACAAAGTTTGATAAGCAACTTATGAATCAAAGATTGTTCTTTTTAATACTTTTCCTACAACAAAAGGTAAGCAACTGAGAATTTATCTATCTTCTTCTTAAAATAAGATCTGTAGAACACAATAATAAACATAAATATTATTTCTGCAGAATTTACTCTGCTTTGATTATCAGACTTTCAAGTTGTTTCAAGGCTGTATATAACAACAATTTCTGTTTTATCTCTCAATACTTTCTTTTTAGCTCCGTAGTTTTACGCTTATAAAAATGTTTGATAAGATAAATGACAACGGTTTACCATTTATATTGGCAGTTATCAATTTTAAGGTATCTGCCTAAGTACGGAGCACTTAAAAAAATTTTTTTGATGTAGTTAATACATTTTTATTTAATAACTCATAATACATGGCAAAAACAATAATTTATTCTTAAAAATTTTCATGACTTTTTTTTAAATTGTATTTTTGAAGAAAATGTTAGCAAAACTTCATACTAATGCCAACTGCTGTACACTTGCATTCTTCTCAATATTTAATAACTTCCTTCGCACAGTTTATTCCTTTGAGACTTTTCTGCGTTTCTTACCAAAAGTTTGATTATATTTTAAAAATTCACTGAAATAAGGCCAATCATATACAAAAAGTTGAAATTTTGTTGAAAAAATTTAATTTTTCGTCTAAAAGCACCTGTAAATTTAATAATTTATGTATAACTTAACTTTTGCTACAATGCACACTTTAATATCAATAGAATGTTTATGTAAAATTTCAATATCTTTAAAACTTTTACAGTAGTAAAAGTTATCCTGATGCAAGGTAACAAAAAAACACAGTTTTTCAGAAAACTCATTTAAAGATTTTATTTTAACATCGATGCTCAACTGGAAGTGACATTCAAACAGCTATATCATCCTTTATATTTACCGTAGAAGCAGAAGTAAAACAGTTTTGGAATCTTAAGAATATGCTCTTTCAAATAAAACAAACAAAACATAGATTTTTTTTTCGCAAAAATGGCTTTTTAGACGTAGGCAAATACCTTAACTGCGAAGCACATCATGTTGAATTTAAAAAGTTCATTTGAAAGGAAAAAAAAGCAAAATAAGTAAAAGACCAGAATGAAACCAGAATGAAAATTATTCCTCACATTCCTCACATTCCTATATTTTCATTCTTCACCAGAATGAAAATTATTCCTCGTTCCTATAAATAAAAGACATTGACAAGCTGGATTCAGTTTGGGGAATTCATTTTTTGTCGCCAAACTTCGCTATAAATTGCCAAAAGTGGCTAATTTCGTTGACGTTCGATATATTATTACGTCCGCCACTAATCCGCCGACAACTCTTTAGGTCAACAGTTCTCAACATTTTAACATTGTATCCCCCCATCAAAGGATAACTTAGGATGGCAACCCCCTTCCCCCGCCATATTCCTCAGCATACATACAACTTTTTATTCTTCAACGAGGGACATTGAGTCACCTTTTCTACAAAATAATGTTATCGCTAAAGTCTGTACAAACATTTTAAGCGGGAAAAGATATGTTTTAGAGTAAAACTAAGAATGAAAAAGATGATTTTTTAAAAACGCATTATCACTTGCTCTGCCTGTTTTTTCTCGCAGCCCCTGCAAACACTCTGCAGCCTCCCCCTCCCCCACAAAGGGGGCGCGCCCTACCGATTGGGAATCGCTGATATAACCAGGGATCCGTAACTTAACGTAACAAAATTGTAACGTTATTCGGCCTTGTAACAAAATAATTCGTTATACAATTTTTATATGTACAAATAACTGCTTGATTTTCGTTATGTATTAGTTACGTTACATTTTGTATTTTATTATCGTACCGTAACAAATCTACAGAACGCAAATGAATACGTTATTGCAATAACGTTATTCAGAATAACGTTATTCAATGGTATATTTATTATAACGTTATTCCGTTTTGTGTTATACTCAGAAACTGAACAAAAAGTAACAGAATGCATTCGGTTACTCATGCTAACGCTTAGTTTATAACGTTAAACTCTCCTAACTATTTAATAACGATACAGTATCAATTAGTTATAGAATATAGCATTTCGCTGAATAACATTTTAAATACGGTATGAGACCATAACGTTAAAGGAACAGAACGATATTTTCATACCGTTATAGCTACATAACTATATGCAATAATATTGGAACATTTCGTTACAAATTATAACATATTGGTGTCAATATATTTAAATACGGTATAAGATCTAACGGTTCAAATAACTTAAAGATTTCTGATCCGAATCAACGGCTTTTCGGACTGAGAGGAGGGTGTAAGATAAGTGTTGCGTGAGAGCCACCCTTACTTATGTTTTGTATGTAGCACACACACGGACATAGGGGCTGTCCAGGAGCAAGGGTTTCGGAAGCATAGGCCAAGGGGATCATTTGCCTCCCCCCTAGATTATTATATGCCGTTTTTTTCTCTGCTTTTTATTTTTTTTTCCTGTACGATAACCATATGTTGAAACAATCTTTGTCCTCCCCCCACCCCTGCATCGGAAAATTTTGTGCCGACGCCCATGTCCAGGAGTCGCGAGTCAGACAGTATGATAGGGGTATATTGAATAATATAAGGGTATATAAAGGGGTACATACAAAGCCATTGCTAAGGCTTTATTTAAGGAGGGGAGATAAACTGCCAAGTCAAATCTCTGTTTTTGACCAACTTATTAATTTTTTTATCAACTATATTACCAACTTTTAATTTTGCCAACTGGATTTGTGTAATTTTGTCAAGCGTATCAGAAATGAATTATGGTTTTCGTTATTTTATTTATTTATTTTTTTTTACCAAGTTTGCCAATTAGGAGTCTAATTTTGCCAAGTTTAACAGAATTTTGCGAGTATTAGAGGGCAGACTCCCCCTCCCCCACCTCCCCCTTTAGCAAGGGCCCTGTGTACATGATCTTGAAGAAAAACCTTTTTTTCTAATAGTGGGTGCATGAGCTAAATTATTTGAACTTCTAAAGCCGAGATTCCAAAAGGAGTCAATTAAGTTTTCAATGGGTCTATATTATTCCAGGGACGTATTGGGGATCGAAAATAACATTTCGCACTTTTAACAGATTTCTTCTTCTATTTCTGCTTACTTTTTAAATAAAAAATTTAAACATCTCTGGGGCACAGTCAGCTGGGACATGCCACCTTTTTACGATTGTAAAAACTGTTTTGGATGAAGTGGAAAGTCTCAGCGTTTTGGCTTATCCCGCGGTTGTCAGTCTGACTCTGGAGTTTTGGATATTGAAGGGAAATCGTTTTTTATTATCTGGGTTATTTAATCGTCTAAGCCGAGATTTCAGAGGGTGTCAATGAAAGTTTTAAATGGTCAGAGGTTTCAGGGACGTTTTGAAGGGTGAAGATTATTTTTTTGTATTTTAACTGTTTCTTGTTTTCTTTTTCTTTTTTAAATGAAAAAATAAATTTGTTGGTCTATTAATAAAATGAAATTAAGGAAGTCGAAATTAGAGGCGTAGCAATGGATATATATCCCCATCGACGCCGAAATTTTTAGATCAGTTACCATGAGCTTTTAGATTTTTATGTCTTGCTGAAATTACATTTATATATTCCCGACACTAATGCATATTTTTACCCCGAATAAATTACCCTCTACATTTCTGGTCAAGGTAGTGAAAAGGTTGGGAATCTGAAGAGAATTTCGACAACATTAATACATTTTAAGAGACATACTGGTTTACGTGTTTAATACCAAAAGTGATATCGTTCTTTTATAATTGCCGACATGAGCCGATCATTCTCGTTACAATTTTTTTCGGAAGGGGGGGGGATTGGTAATATGAAGTGCTCGAAAATGATACAGCTTGTTCATTAGAAATATGAGTGTCTCACGTTTCAGTACCTCATGCGTGCATAATCATGTGTACTATGATTCACGTTAACCACAACAGGGCAATAATTTGCTAGTGACAGTTCTGGATCCGCGAGTAAAGCTTCAATGAACAAAAGTGAGAAAATTGAGAGTCAAAATAATTTTATTTATGCTCAGTCAGTACATATAAGTATTACACGACGCTATTTTTCATTTAAATGTTAACAGTAATGTGTAAGGTATGTATGACAGACATTCACTGTTTAGTACAAGGACTAGTTTCTTCACGCTTCGAATCCTCACACTCACTCGTTGTTAGAACTACAGTACTATTAAAATCAAGCATGCTTTTCAGTGTCGACATAATTTGTCTTCATCTACATGCCTTGTCACGGCGAGGCACTTTTCAGATGTGATTGCCAGATAAAGCGAAGGGGAAGGGGAGAAAAAATGTTGAAAGTCGCACAAGGTTTGCAATTTTTGATAATTGATCGCCAAGTTTGGTGTCAAAAATACGTCTTCAAAACCAAACCAAGCTCTGTGATAGCTTCCAAATTTGGCTAGAAACTGGCAAACGCGACAGATTATTACAAAGGAAAAGTATAGTTAGAATATGCCTGGCGAAAATTGTAAAACAGTTTTAGAAGGCGATTTTAATATAGATCTCAATTCCGAAGATGTGTTTTATGGAACAGGAAGACAAATATGGTACACTCATAGATTACGATACACTTTCCAAATGGTATTTATAAAGGTGAAGTATAGTTAGAATATGCTTGAGAAAGATTCTTAAACAGTTTTGGTGGGCATTTTTAATATAGATTTCAATTTTGAAGAAGGGTTTGTGAGCAAGAAAGTCAAACACGGCACACTCATGAATTATGATGCACATTCCAAACAGTATTTAAAATGCTGAAGTATAGTTGGAATATGCTTGTAAAACAGTATGTATTGTAAAACAGTTTTAGTAGGTGATTTAATGATAGATTTAGAATCCAAAGATGTGTTTTATGGAGCAAGGAAAAAAATACAGCACAATGAATAATGTTATCTTTTCAACTTAATGAAAAAAGAAAGAAAACTAGGGAAGAAGCATGGACTATGATATGCTTTTAATACATAGCACTCAAGTGCGTATTTAAAATCTGTGTTTCAGATTTTAAATACGCACTGTGTTCTTAAGTGTTTCAGATTTTAACTTAAAAAAAATAATACAGCCAACTAGGAAAAATTCAAGCTTGTAGTAGTCCTGTATTTACTTTAAACAAATAACTATATCTTACATTTTAGCAGTTTGTTGCTACGGCCCGGCAAGTAAGGCTAAATAGTAATTAAAAGGAACATTCAGATAAAAAATACGATTTTCGCCAGTTCTACAGGAACATTTTGACTGACAGTGACTTGACTTTGATTCACGGGGATTATGTAACTCACACGACATCACAAAAATTTGTCAACCCAGATGTCTTCTGACTTAAAACTCGGGGTGCAAAAAAAGGAAAGTTGTTAAGAGCTGCAAAAAAGAATTCGTTTACATTATGGTCTATGGATAGAAATTCTTGAAAGTGCGCTATTGCATCGACAGAAAACCGTCCGAATCTGTAGACCGTTAGATCGACAGCCGCGCAGTATGTCCGAACGCGGTACCTTCACACTTTGGCTATCGACCATACTCATTGTCTTAACACTAGTGTCTAAACGGCGCAGTCGATTGATCTCAAATTGAGGTTGTATGTTATAGGTCACGGTCGCATGACCTGCGTAGATTTTGGTGTGTGTAGTGCTAATATTTTGTTCACAGGATTGCAAAAGTAATTCTTATGCATTTCGGCCTACGAATGCAAATCAATTAAAACGTACTAGTGTTTAAATGGTACATTCGAATAAGTTTAAAAAGGGTATGTATATTATAGATCGCCGTCACACAACCTGTATATCCGCCACTGGGTGTAATAAGCATCTTTATAACATAGTGAACTTTCTTGTATTACTTCAGTTTTAAAGTATTTCAAAGACTGAGATAACCATTCCCCTCTTCTTTGAAATACAAGAAATTCCCTTAAAAGTGCTCCTATGAGAACCCATGAATGACGACATGATCCATAGATTGAATACTATTGATTTATACGAAAGTTAATGCGAGTCATGGAACTGACTTCACGCTAGATATACACTTACAGAATTTAGAGTTATTTTTAGGTTAAAAATGCAAAATAAAATACCTGGAACCAAATAGCTGCCTGGTTTGTCATTGCATTAGTGAGGTTCTTCGTATATGTATTATATTTCTAAAGATAGGTTTATATTTTTTTAATTCTGACAAAAAAGATTGTACGGAAATCTATTTGGGCGGTCTCCATGTGGGCGAAAAGTCCTTTTCGTTTGCACATCACACCGTTGTAAAATCACAAAATAAAAATATCATTATGTTCAAAATAATTATACATAATAAACGTCTCCTTTTAAAATAAAAAATACGGTGAAGGGGATGGCATACCGCCTCAAATACAGCACTTCTATTCTGATTGAAAAGCAATTTGTATCGTAAATTTATGGACGAGAAATTTTCGTGAGAAATATCGTGTGAGACAATTCTCTGTCTCGTCTAGCGTCTCGCCTTGCTAAATATTTCCTTTCTCGTCTCGCGTCTTGCCTCGAAAAATTTTCTCTGTTTCGTCTCGCGTTCTAGTCTCGCATGCTAAACAGGAACGCGACACGATGCGATATATCTCGTGTCCATCCCTAGTTGCAACTCTGCCGGATTAAAAGTGGCTAGAATCACAGCGAAAAATGGATAGAAAGCTAAAAATTATTTCGAGCTGAGAGAAAAATAAATTACTAATAAACTAATTGCAATAACAAAACAAAATTTTGATTTTGCCTCGTTTTGAACGTGTCCTTAAAGGAATAAATTGTAACATCAAGTCAAGGTGCCCTATTGTGTTCTCGACATCCAGACAGTCGTGTACGAAGTTTTGTTTCGCTGTCGCAGAATGTCACGCTTTTAAAAAGACGTAGACCATCGTTTATACCATCATGTTTGCGCATGCGCATTATAAAATAAATTTAAATAACATTTAATGATGCAAATGGAGAACTACAGACACGAACAAGTGCAATGGACCTATGACTAACGACGTTTAAAATGGCTAGAAATGGCAGAAATAGCTTCAAACAGGAAGAATACGGCTTAATTCCTTAAGTTCTGATATTCTGATTGCCTGAGGTGGGTGATTAGATGGGATATTTCGGTGAAAGGTCTAGGCATACAAAGTCAAATGTAAGTCATGTAATCGAATAACCTTTCTGCGCTGTTATCTTTTGTCGCAAACATAGCCAGAAGTTTTTCTGGAGAAGTTGTGAAAGGCAGCGGTGCACCCTGGCACCGAATTGTAAAAAAATTTTGAGGGCGCTCGAATGATTCGTTGGGACGTGGGGGGGGGGGCGGCGTTAAAAAATACTAATCAATAGTTTAATAGTTTCCATAGAATCAGGATTTTTGTAATTACGTTCCAAAATGTGCATTTTTCATTATAATCATTGAATTAAAAAATTATTTTTACATTTCAGAAAATCTGCATAATTGTTTCCAGTATCCTATCTTAATTTCAAATTAAATAAGTTTAAATGGAGCGCATAAAAATGTATATGATTTAATAGACATGAAAGAAATCATGTGTTTTTCGCATTTTTTTTAAATTACGTTGATTATCAACTCGGGGTACCTAGTCCGAGGGGAGTGCTCTCCGTGGGTGTTTTTCTAAGGGGTCCTAAACTGTATTTACTCGAAGTTTCGGAGAAAATCCGGGAATCTCCGGAAGGCTAGGTAGGCGGATGCGACCTGAATTTAAACCAGGCACCTTCCGTTTACTAGTTGAGAGCACTATGTGCTCGGCCACTGGTGAGGCACATCAAGTTTTGTAACTTAATTTAAAAAAAAGGAAGAGGTTCTATGTTAAACGCGTATGATTTTTAAAAATAACTTTCACTTTCTTTGGTATAGTTTTGGATCAATATATTTTAAAAAAGGGTCAATTATCTTTTATTTCGCTTTAGAAAATTTCACGATTGCAAAACTATAAAGTAACGAATCCGAGTATCCGGAAATAATCTTCAAGATGTTTCTTTATCCACTCATCTTGCTTTGCCCTAAAAACTAATAAAATTTTCTAACGGTCCCGCGACATTTCTGTCAATTCAACTCTGTTTAAACAGAAAGATTCGAAAATCGAGATTCAAAATAAACTCTAAATTTGCGCTTTCAGCTTAGATTTATCAAAAATTTACTATGGTTAATTTTTCTAAGTTTAAAAAGAGTCTTTTTTATACAAGCCCAGTAGTTGGTTAATTGTTGAAAACTTTTTACTATGGATAATAATACTTTCATCACGAAAAAGAGTTCGCTTAAATATTACGAATGATTTATCGAAGAATTGGTTATTACAAGTGTTTCAGGCTGAAAAAGGAAGAAAACGTGAGGAAAATGCCCTACACATTTTTAGTTGCTTTTCCAACGATGTATCTAATCAGGGATTTATAAATACAGGGTGTGTCACAATTCTGTCCCGGGTTTGGAAGGCTTATAAAAAATAATATATTGCCGATACGGCAACAAAGTTATCTTTACTGAAGAAAGGAACACTACAAGTTTTGCTTCCTGCATCTCTAAATATATACATATAGAGTGTGTCACAATCCCTCCCCCCCTCCGGGTTTGGAAGGCTTATAAAATATATTACCAATACAGCATCAAAGTTGACTTTACGGGGAAAAGAAACATTACAAGTTTTGTTTTTCACAAATAACCAGCTTCCTCGTCGTTGAATTGGTCGAGGCTCTATCGACGACAATCGCCTTCATCCGTGGCCACCACGCTCTCCAGACCATAAGTATGCGATTTTTTTATGGAGTTATATAAAAGATCATGTGTTGGTGCCCCCTGTGCCTCATTTACGCCAAAGGATCACAACCGCATTCGCTACCATTGATCGCGACAAGTTAAAGCGAGTATGGGAGGGAAGAATTTGACTTTAGACTTGATAGCTGCCACATCACGAAAGGTTCACATATTGAACATTTATGAAAAAAAGGCTTGTAACATTCTTTATTCAATAAAGTCAACTTCGTTGCTGTATTGGTAATATATTTTTTAATAAGCTTTCCAAACTCGGGAGGGAATTGTGACAAACTCTGAATATATGTCTGTTCTTCTGTCTATCCTCTGTAAAGTATTAAGATAAATTCTAATATTCTGCGGTTTCTTTAAAAAAACGAAAGTAAAATTAAAGTTACAAAATATTTAATTTCATTTAAAAAATAATTCCTTGTGTGGGGGTCTCTTCACCCTCCTGCCCCCACACTACGGGGTAACTTTCAAGTGTGTGTTCGGGGGTTTCGGAGGCTTACTGTATACCACTGCTAGGCGCGTAACCCTTGTGAGGAACACTTTCCAAACATTGTGTTGAGGGGGCGCAAAATTCAAACCCTGCCAGAAGCAATCATGTGACACCTGAGCTACAATGCTGTTGCTCTTTCTTCTCAACCGAAAGCTGTCGGCAACCTCAAGTTTGCGTTTTTCTTGACCCCTCCAGGAACTAAACAACCCTCTGCAAGAAAGTCCCCCCCTCAGTCTCAAGGTCATCTTTTTATGGCTATTTTATCTGCTAATCATTTGCAAAGTCAAGAAATATTTCTTGCTACTTCTGACTAATTCATTTGAGACGATTACTTCTCACAAAATCCTTTGAGGAGTTCTTTGTGAAAAAGCTCCGTATCCACAGGCTTTTGTCTTATCGAAAAATAGTAGCACCACACTCTTAGAGTTTCAACCAATATAGAAAAAAAAAGATATTTGACAGTAGAAATATTGGAACGAAATTTTTGAGGGGGCTGAAGCCCCGCAAGCCCCATGGAGTCGACGACTATGGCCGTACATATATAAACTTAAATTCGGCTTGATGGAAAAATATTAAAACTCATGCTAAAATTACCCGGGGAATGATATATCCCGATATCCTCAACCCCGGCTTCATGTGTTCTTACATCGTCGGTCTTCTGTCAAATGAATCTATATATTTAAAAGGGGACAATGTGATCATGCTTTCCTCATGCTCATGACTAAAAACTCATCGTGGTCATGATGCACGAACTGCTTGTTGTACAAAATTTCTTCGGCAGACAATAAATCAAATAGTACAAATTGACATAGTTTCTATAAAACTAGGCGCAGAATTTGAATACAGCAGCTTTACGATTTCACATTAGTTCTGTCTCGGTATGTTGGAACATTCAATAATTAAGAAGAGGAGGAGTGGAGATTACAGTACTTACATTTTTTGTACTGATATTTTTTTAAACATTACTTACGTTTTTTCTCTATTACGTACCATCATAAAAGTACGCTTATTCACTATCTCATAAACCTCTTATACCTCATTAACGGTAAATAGAACTGACCATGGTCTCTTTATGATTTTGTGATTTCTGTTTAGTTCAACCATGGGGGCCGGGAGGGGGGTAAAAGGGGGCGCACTTGCACCACCCTGGAGTTTGAAAAAAGTATAATTAACCTGAAAATATAAGTAATTTGTTTTACACTTAATACAGATAAAAAAAAATAGCCTAAATGTGTGTGTGATATTTTCAATTCTACGTGTAACTGTCGCATTAAATTAGCTGTTTAGACCTGTGTTTATGGCTTAATATTTTCTACCATTGTACATGAATTTGAAACTTTTGAGAAGTCATCCACATTTTTATTTTGGATAATGTTGGCGCACGCACATGAGCCCTCATAATGTATTGACCAACGCTTACGGTCGTAGTAGTGTTGAATGCGTCACGGCATGTGTCCGCAATCAGGAAAAACTATTTTGAAATAGTCTGGATAATATTCGAGGTAGACGGGACTGGGCTTGTCTTGAATTATCGAAATCATCAAATTAATAAAAAAATAAATGGAAATAAATCAATTTTTGTGATTTGAGTACATATTTAAATGAAAAATGTAGTTACATGTAATCATATTACTGATCAGATCAGATTAATTATATCAGAATACAATAATCAACTGTTTTGTATTGACACGTTGACTAGTTTCCGAACAGCAGTATCCCACCATTGCCAAAGCAGCCTGTCAATACTGCACAGAAATGTCTATGAGAACATCTACAGAAAAAATACACCCACTTTCTTTGGAAGAGGGATTTCTGATATGGCTTCCGGGTGCACCAAGTATTTGAATTTTCGTCCTGCAATTAAAAAAATTGCCTGTTTCATATGTGTTGGTCATTATTTGGGAGCTAAACTGATTTTTTCACTAACTGAGATGTATAGAAAACTAGAACAATCGAGACTCGAACTATCCAGACTCTATTGTGAATATGATTAAATACAATTATTTTAGGACTTAACGCTTAAAGTTTAACATTTCTTTTTAACATTACAGAGTTAATTTTTCAGAGATTTAAACTCAAAAACTGTTAGATGAAAATTTGTACTTTGAGATGGTGGTTTTTCAAATATTAAGTGAAGGCATCACTGCGTCATTTTCGAAACTTGGGCTCAGTTTTAATACGGGGATGTCCTTCCCAACTGCACTTAAGGAAAACCTGCACATGGGCTATCTGTCATGGAAGGAGCAGGTTACCTTGGGCAGAGGACTTTTTAAAGGGTTTTAACGCGTTTTCACGTAACATGTAGAGAAAACTGGCCAAGACTAAAAACCGTTAGATTGACACCCGCGTGGCAGATCAGAACTATTGACCTTCACATTTTAGCCATCTACCATTTTCAGTACTGGGCATGGCGGGGACCCACCCCTAAGCCAAAAATTGCTATATACATCAATGCTAGACAAAATACATTTTTTCGCTTCAGTTTTTCTGCGAAAAGTAGTCTATTTAAATATTAAACAATTTTATCAAAATTGCATATAATTTAAATAATTAATTATTAGTATACTTAAATTGAGGTATTACTAATTAGGCCAAATTAATAGTTTAAGATTTTGTACTTTACAGCTGCGACAAAATATCTATGACGATGTTCATTTCACATATTAATGCTACATTTTCCAGTCAAGACTCATTTTCCTTCAAACGCTAAATAGTCTAATTTTTTATATGCATGTATACAGGGTGTCCCTGAAGGTAGCTAAAATACATACAAAGAAGCATTTTTCTGCGTTGCAACGTTTGGTTGGAAATGAAAAATTTAGATAGTTTCAGCACGATAGGGATCCAGCCTATTTCGCAAATAATGTGCGTAATTACCTCATTGTCATCTTTGACCTCCGATGGATTGGACAAACGGAACTATACTCTTGGCCAGTAGGTTCATTAGATTAATCAAGTATCGAGTTTTGCTTTTGGGGACATCTCAAGGCACTCGTTTACAAGACTCCAGTTGACTCAGATGACGGCCTCGTTACAAAACTTTAGTAACCGCTGCAACCGTTCGTGGAACACCTGGCATCTTCGAAAGGGTACGCCAATCACTTGCTAGACGCTACCAGCAAATTTGAGCATTTACAATAGAGCTTTTTCATTTCTTTTGCTTTTGCTATATTTCCACCTACACTTTTTATTTCTAACCTCACACTGCTAATCTGCTATACAAAAAAATGCTTCTTTATATGCATTTTATTTATTCTTAAAGTTTGGCCTATGAATTCAGTAACACCATGTATATGTGTATATCTTGGGTGCACCCTCCTGGAAATGATCCTGCCGGCACCCTTGAATTCAATCGTCCTTCAGTGAGTATGGACGAACTCCAAAATCTGTACTATTCCCGGAGTTCACTGAAAAAAATCTGATGTGGACACCACATGATTTCCTAGAACGTCTATAAAATCAAAAATATTTTCGGCGCAATTCATCTAAACGTATTTTGTTTGGAAAAGATAAAATACTGCAATACTACTATGGTTTAGCGAATTCTAGCCAAACATTTGAGATATCGCCAAGCTGGGCTGTATTTGAAAGATTTTCTTTTGGCATTTAATTTGGATATATTTTTCCAAAAGCCAACAAACTTGAGATAGTTCGCGAGATTTTGGGCAATAGCAGAAATAGCAATTCATCACAGACTTTCAATTAACTCAATATATCCATACACTTTAATGTATCAGGTTGTAACGAAAGTTTTCCGCCAGATTTGCTTAAGTCAGCTCACGCGGTACCCAGCTATTGACCTTATATGCCAAGTTTATGCGATGCTTAGCGCGACTAATGGATATGGCACTACAGTCTAACTCTTTTAGCAAACTCTCGAGTGGATGAATATTTTATCTTCTTCCACAGATCTTCGTAGGCGGGTCTCATCAGCATCATTAGGCCGGCCAAAGCGCTCTGCTTCTTTAATGTCCTAGTCCTCTTTTTTGAACTTTCGGTACCAAATCTCCACAGTGTCATATGATACAACACTAGTACCTTAAGCTGTACACATCATTCGGTGTCATTCTGTAGCTGACTTTTTGCAACAGAACTGAGAGTAAATGATGGTTCAATCTGGTAGCGTGATAGTTCCATTTCAGACACCTTATACTTAATCATAACGATATTTTTTTACAGATTTCACAACACAGTGCTGTAAAACAAGTCTTTTTCTTTCAAATAACAAAAATCGTTTCGCAAAATATTGGCAAAGACATAACGCGAACTGCTTGTGCAGGCAATACTTGCAGTGGCGGAAAACTTTCGTTACAACCTAATATTTAAACCCATTTGGCTGACCCTGTAAGTAAATTACCCAGTCGATTGCAATCAAAAAAGAGATGCCCAGTTAGATGTTACAATAGTTCTAAATACAAAATTTCAACATTCTACCGTTAAAAGTTTTAGAGTTATGCGAAATACGAAATTAATTTTGGCCCCGGATTTGGCGATATTTCGGCAAAACTCACCGAGGTCGATGAAAAATAGTAGGATTTTGGGCATTGATCAAACAATGACTGACTACAGTACGTAATATATTGACGATTTCCATAGACATTAATGTATTGAAATTCTTTTCGGTGGTCCTGTAAATAAACTCTCAAGTAGATTGGAACCGAAAATCGAAATGCACAACTAGATGTAACAACAATCTTGGATGAGATCCAAGACAATGACATCTCTATAATTTGTTGATGATATGAAATTTCAGCAATCTACGACCAATAATTTTTGAGATATGAGGATTAAATACATACAAATGTACACCAAAATTCGCCAATCTTGGCGACTTTTGGCGTAATTTTTGAGGGAGGCACGTGGACGTCGTTGCACCATAATCTAACTGCATGCTAGGATGGTATTGTGCTTGAAAAGGCTGAATGTCTCTAAACCTGCCATTTGACCTTTATGTGTTGGAATTTTCTGAGTGTTCCTGTAGAAGAACTATAAATAGAGATACTATTTTCGGTGGAGAGATTCATTTTGTGATCCTTAACAACATATATCACTTTTATTCGTTTGAAATAGCCTAATACTTTTTAAATACCTTATAATGAATTTCTGCCCATAGACCGTAATGTATGAAAAATCTTTTGGGTGGCAGTAAAGATTGGATAACTTT
Organism: Cheiracanthium punctorium; assembly: GCA_038373885.1. Classification (NCBI taxonomy): domain Eukaryota; kingdom Metazoa; phylum Arthropoda; class Arachnida; order Araneae; family Cheiracanthiidae; genus Cheiracanthium; species Cheiracanthium punctorium. Next base: position 5,631 of record JAWZYV010014604.1, on the reverse strand, counting down.
ATAAACGTACCCGATGTTTTAATAGATGAGCGAGCTGTTGAAAGAACATGTCCTGGAATTTGAAATAAGGCCGTGCGGAGATTCTAAAGATTGAATTATTATTTATATAAAAGGACCTGATGGTTGTTGGTTGCCTTGTAAATGGCTGGCATCTAAAAATACATGTGTGTTTTATAAATCCAATCTTATCTCAAGATATTTATAGTATTTTGTATGATGTTTTAATAAAATTTGAAGATTAGCGAGAAGTTTAGCGTGGGAAAACTTTACTTTGGCCCTGTAAATAAACTATCCAGTCGACTGGAGCCAAAACGGGAGGTGCACAACTAGATGTTACAGCAATCCTAAATATAAAATTTTAACACTCTAGAACCAGTAGTTTTAAGATATGTGAGTTGCATATGTACAAACGTATGTATAGACGGGAAAAACTCGTCGAAATGGACTCGTGATCGGTCGTCGATCGTAAAACGGAGACCTACAATATGCATACTGAATTTGAACTTATACGAATGCACCATTTAGACACTAGTACGCCTTAAATTATTTGTGTCTATAGACCATAATAATGTATAAGAATCCTGTTTTGCAACCCTGTTAACAAACTATAAGCTGTGCACACACCAAAATATTTGCCGGTCATGTGCCTGAGATCTACAATATACATATACTTAATTTTCGCTTAATAAAATACACCGTTTAGAACTAACGTTAAAACAATGAGTATGGTAGACAGCCAAAGTGTACTGGTCCCGCGTTGGGGCATACTGCGTGGCTGTCCATCAAACGATGTAGAGATTCAGGCGGTTTTATGTGCATGCAGATACAACGTAAAAACGTGTTAGAACCCCTTAAAAAGGTCCCCTCCTCAAGGCCCGCCCAAGTCTCCCTCTCCCGTGGGTAGATGCCCTTCGTGTAGGCTTGCCATAACACAAAATACTCAGGGGCGTAGCCACGGGGGGGGGTTAGGGGTGTCATAACCCCCCCCATGAGAAATTTTTTGCCATACAAAATGCATATTCTTCACTACATTATCACACACACGCATACATATATATGAGTTGTAGTAGTCGTAACCCCCCCCCATGAAAAATTTCTGGCTACGCCCCTGAAAATACTGAAATACTCAATAGACGCTAGCGCACTTCAGGAACTCCCGCCCAATGTATTAAATTCTTTTTGCAGCCTTGTAAAAAACTACACATCTTGTACACGCGAAAATCAATATGGGTGGTCTATAATATATATACTAGGCATCGACCGATACCACATTTTCGCCGATGACCGATACCGATACTTTACTTATAAATTCATTTTCAGAAATAGCCGATACCGATACTTTTAAGTTATGGTATCGGCCGATACCGATACTTTACATAATTTAATGTCATTTAAACCTACATCTGTTGGGCAGTTTTTGTAACGAGAGTGTAGTTCTCGTTAAAATGTACAACAGAATGATGAAATTTGATCCCAGTAGAAAGCATTAAAAAGAAAAAGCAGTGGATACATTGAAATGTGAATTTACAGTAGTTCTAGTTTTTCTTTTCTATTCAAATCATGCCGACGAATGGCCGAATTTATGAAAAGCTGAGCACTGGGAAGCGTCTTAGTGTGCAGGTTCAGAATTCTTTCTCCTCGCGTGGCTGTCGATCTAGCGGTCTAGAGTTTTGGGCGATTTTCTCCAGATGTTACGTGAATATGCGTTAGACTCCCTTAAAAAGTACTCCGCCCAAGCCCCCCCCATAGGTAGATGCCCCTCATTTAGGCTTGACAGAACACAAACATGGGGGAGGGGGAGTTAAACGGATATATTAATTAGAGAATCCATTTCATTTCCAGTGCCGACTCGCGCAAATATTTAAATCAATTTTTCTCAACCTCTATTTTGTCGCCTAATTGTTGCTATGAGCCAGATAAAAGGTTTCCATATTAGACCCAAAACAGCTTCCTGCTTGCTCTTACTATATGTGTCTTTCTTGCAATTTTTATTTAGATTTTCTTTAATTGTAATTCTTTCACATATGAAAATATTTTTTTGGTTACTTAAACTGCATTAAATTGTGATAATGTATAAACTGTACAGTATTATGTAAGTACACATGTATTTAGGTATTGTTCATTAAATACGTATGTAAATTCTTCCCTTAAAATGCATAATAAGTTCACATTAATTATTGGTTTTATTTATCTGCTCCAATTATTTAACCACTAAGTGAATTATTAAATGTTTTAGCAAGATTTCTGTTGAATATGAACTCATATGATCATTTTAAAGTTCTTTTTGAAAATCTGAATATTTTGATTCTCCGGACAGGGTTAAGTCAGAATTAATTCGGAAGGATCCGTGTATTTGATCTTTTCCGTACGAAGAACGGGTACACATCGATTATTCCTTACATGTGTTTTCCTTACATATAAACCAAATACTATTCACAAGAAATATGTTTTTTATAATTGAAAATAATTTGAAATAAACTAAATAATAATTACAATTACTAATTATACTAATACAGCTTTAACTTTTTAAATTAACAATATAAATAATTATTAGATATTGATAAATATTACACTTCTCAAAACGGAATGATACACAAATCCTACGTTCTCTCATTAATCTGATGGATAATAAAATCATTAAATGTCTGATAGTTCGTACTTTTGATATTTTGTAATGTTTTAAAAATGAATCATTAACTTGTGGACCAACATAATTAATGTTCACGGGAGTCGCCAGTTTTCAAGTCACTGCCAAAAAGTTAACTTCTTTGCGACACAAAAAAGGAATAAATTGTTTTTACATACAGGTTTCATTTATAATTTTAGTACCAGTAATTTTGTCATTGAAACAGCTACAATATGAAGAAAAATATTTTTGTTCGTTTTGAAGCTGCGCCTTGGAAGGTCTAAATAAAAGATGCTTAAAAATGACGAGATTAAATGAAGGTTAAAGAAAAATCCAAAAATGATAAACTAAATTCAATTTTCAAGCCTTAAAAGAAGTTGCTACTTAAAGTATTCATATTTAATGAAATTGATCTTCAGTGTTTTTGTTTTTATGATCATTGTTAACATGTTTTTCTGTGATTGATATGAACAAATTTTATCTGTCTTAATTTTAAGCTCTGAGCAGAGGCGGCGCGGCACGGTTAGCAAGGTCTGGGGGCAGTCGTTGAAAGGTGGGCCATTTTGAACTAAAACAGAAAATCTTGATCTAGAGCAGTGGTTCTCAAACATTTTTGTCCTTCTCTTCAAAAAATCTTCAACTATATTTACTTCCTTGTACGTAGTATAAGGAAGTAATGTGATCCCGAAAAATTTTGGGGGCCAAATTTCGACAAAAAAACCGATTTTGACTACCTCTAAATTTAATTTTAAAATTTTTTTCGATGCATCCTATCGTAGGCTAGCATGCACGATCATATTAACGCGTCTGCAACTCATTTTGACCAGTGGCGAGTCTGCTGTGGCCAGTTTTTCCATGCCGTCTGTACGTACGTACGTATGTATGTAACTCGCATATCTCAAAAACTATTGGTCGTAGAATGTTGAGATTTGATATTTAGGATTGTTCTATGATCTAGTTGTGCACCTCCCCTTTTGGTGGCAATCGAATGGATAGTTTATGTACAGGACCGCCCAAAAGATTCGAAATACATTACGCTCTATGGGCCGAAATTCATTAAACTCGCCTAACTCAAAAGCTATTAGGCGTAGAATGTCGAAACTTCATATTTTGGATAGTTGTAACATCTAGTTGTGCACCTCTCCTTTTGGTTCCATTCGACTGGATAGTTTATCTACAGGACTGCCCAAAACATTCGAAATACATTACGCTCAATGGGCCGAAACTTATTAAACTCGCATATCTCAAAAACTATTAGGCGTAGAATGTTGAAACTTTATATTTAGGATTGCTGTAACATCTAGTTGTGCACCTCCCCTTTCGATTCCATTCGACTGGATAGTTTATCTACAGAACCGCCCAAAAGATTCGAAATACATTACGCTCTATGGGCCGAAATTCATTAAACTCGCCTAACTCAAAAGCTATTAGGCGTAGAATGTTGAAACTTTATATTTAGGATTGCTGTAACATCTAGTTGTGCACCTCCCCTTTCGATTCCATTCGACTGGATAGTTTATCTACAGAACCGCCCAAAAGATTCGAAATACATTACGCTCTATGGGCCGAAATTCATCAAAGCGTTTTTTAGAGGTATTGGGCTATTTCAAACGACTCAGAAGTGATGTATGCTGTAAAGAGTTAGAAAATGAATTTCTCCATTAAAAAAAGTGTCTTTATCATTTGTAGTTCTGCTACAGGAACACTCAAAAGATTTCCAATACATTACGGTCAATGGCAATTTTAGGGGCATTCATCCATTTCAAGCACAATACCGTCCTACCACATAAGTTAGGTAATGGTCCGACCACGGTCACGTGCCTCCCTCAAGAACTATGCCAAAAGTCGCCAAGCTTGGCGACTTTTAGTGTACGTGTGTGCATATTTAACTCTCAAATCTCAAAAACTATTATGAAATTTCATATATAAGAATGTTGTAACATCTAGTTGTGCATCTCGATTTTTGGTTCCAATCTACTGGAGAGTTTATATACAGGACCACCGAAAAGAATTTCAGTACTTTAATGTCTACGGACATCTTCAATATAATACAACTGTAGACAGTCATTGTTTGGTACATGCCCAAAAACTCGCCGTCTGTCCTCGACCTTGGCGAGTTTTGGCGAAATGTCGCCAAACTTGGCGATAGTCAGTCATTTGGTCCATGCCCAAAATATCGCCATTTGTCATCGTTCTTGGCGAGTTTTGGCGAAATATCTCCAAATTTGGCGATAATCTGTCATTGTTTGGTTCATGCTTAAAATCTCGCCGAATTTCGTCGACATTGACGAGTTTCGCCGAAATATCGCCAAATTTGGCGCCAAAAATTATTTCCTATTTTGTATAACTCTAAAACTTTAACCCGTAGATTTTTTATCTTTGTATTTAGAACTATTGTAATATCTAACTGTTTTCAATATCTTTTTTGACAGCAATCGACTGAGAATTTATTTACATGGTGAGCGAAATGACTTTGAATACATTGAGGTGTATAGATGCATTCAATTCATTGAAAGTCTGTGGTCAATGACTACTTTGGCTATCCCCAAAAACTCGCTGATTATCTCAAGTTTGGTCGGCTTTTGGTGAAATATCGCCAAATAAAGTGTCAGAAGGAACTCTTTCAAATTGAACTCAGCTTGGCGATATCGAAATATTTGGCTAGAAATCGCTAAACCTTACTATTATTGATATTTTATCTCTTTCAAACAAATAAATTTAGAGGAAGTGCGTCGAAAATATTTTTGATCTAATGGACGTGCAAGGAAGTCATGTGTTGGACACATCAGATTTTTTTTTTTTTCGTGACCCACTACTACATAACGATAACCAATATAGGCTATATAAAACAGTATAGTTTACTATATATATAAAATACTAAAATTTAATTTTTTCCACCACATTCTGAAGTTCTATAAGCTAAATAGAAGCAAATTCCTCAAACGTATTTCGTTGGCTGAAATATTACACTTTAACACACATATGGACAACCGTCGACCCGCGGA